>CABEGB010000816.1:205204-273059 GCA_901521435.1 Crematogaster levior
GTTGCGTCGGTTGCACGGGTCGGTTACACAACATGCAAAAAATTTATGAAGGATGTGTTAATAGCCGATCGAATTATTACTGCATTAATAGACACGGGGAGCGACATCACAATTATGAGAGCTAGCGAGTATGCGATGATAGGATCGCCGAAATTGAGACCCTCCAAAATAGAATTTTGCGGAGTGGGCGGCTATCGTGCGTCGGCGTCTGGCGAGTTTTCGGCGCGGATCGCGGTCGACGGTCACGAGTATCCAATACTTCGTTTCGGATACGATTTTGCATTACGGGTTACTTCTTGGCACGGATTTTTTGAATACGGTGGAAGTCAGTTTCAGGGGAGGCGTGATTTCCATTGGTCCGATTCGTGGGGAGACTGTCGACAGCGAAACGCGACCGGAGATATTTGCGATTGATGTGCAGGATACGAGTGCGGTGGATATAACGAGCGTGCGGGATGACGAGCACAGGCGTGCTGTAATGAATATAGTTGAAAATTATCGACCGAATAGAGAACGAGAAAGTGATGTCAAAATGACAATTATATTGAAAGACGACGAACCGGTATATCAGAAAGCGAGACGTTTGACACAAAGCGAAAAAGAAATAGTCATCGCGCAGATTGACGAATGGGAAAAGCAGGGTATAGTGCGGCCTTCCACTTCCGATTTTGCGAGTCCTGTAGTTCTCGTGAAGAAAAAGAACGGGTCAAGCAGGCTGTGCGTGGATTATCGAGCGCTTAACAGAAAAATCATTAAGGATAGATACCCGCTTCCGCTGATCAAAGATCAACTAGATCAACTTCAGAGCGCGAGAGTTTTTAGCACCCTTGACTTAAAAAACGGCTTCTTTCATGTGCGTATGGATGAAGCTAGCATAAAATATACGTCTTTCATTGTGCCTGATGGTCAGTACGAATTTCTTAGAGTCCTGTTTGGTTTATGTAATTCGCCGTCGGTTTTCCAGCGATTTGTTAACGACGTTTTTAAAGATTTGGTAAAACGAAAAATTATTTTAATTTATATGGATGACTTAATTGTGTTGTCTGAAAATGAGCGCGATGGACTAATCACTAAAGAATCTGGAAACTGTTTTAAAGACCGCTAGCGAAGCAGGATTGACGATCAATTGGGGGAAGTGTCACTTTTTACAGCGGAGAGTCGAATTTCTCGGATATATAATCGAGCGGGGAACAATACGGCCGTCGAGAAAAAAGATCGAGGCTGTCGTGTGTTTTCCGGAACCGCGAGATGTGCGACAGGTACAGGCTTTCTAGGGTCTGAGCGGCTATTTTCGCAAATTCATCCCGAAGTATAGTTTGGTTGCGCGGCCGCTGTCAAATTTGTTGAGAGCTGGTGCGAAATTTCATTTTGGTGCGATTGAGAGAGATGCGTTTAGCCGATTAAAAACTATATTGAGCGAGCAACCAGTACTAAATTTGTATCGTGTGGGAGCGGAAACTGAGTTGCACACGGATGCGTCTATGTATGGGTACGGAGCGATTCTTTTGCAAAAAAATAATGAAGATCAGTTGTTACATCCTGTGTATTATGCGAGCGGAAAAACGACGCCAGCCGAAGAAAAATATACGAGCTACGAGCTGGAGGTTCTTGCGATAATCAAGGCGCTCAAACGGTTTCGAGTGTACCTGCTAGGCATAGAGTTCAAAATTATAACAGATTGCCGAGCGTTTACCTTGACTATGTCAAAAAGAGATCTTTGCGTGCGAGTGGCTAGGTGGGCGTTGTTGTTGGAGGAATTTCGCTACACCATAGAGCATAGACCGGGTAAAAACATGGTTCACGTTGACGCGCTCAGTAGAAGTCCATTACCGCATTGTTTGGTGGTGAGCGAATGCGAAGCGGGATTGTTAGCGCGACTAAGGAAGGCACAAAGGGAAGATAGCGAATTAAAGACGATTTTCAGTGCCGTTGAGCTGAGGGAGACGAATGGCTATATTGTTCGCGGCGGTGTCTTGTATCGGGATGCTGATGGCGATGCTCGCGTGGTTGTTCCGAGGATTATGCGGGGACAGATAGTTAGAAAAGCCCATGAGCAGGGACATTTCGGAATAAGTAAAACAGAGGCGTTATTGAGGAGAGATTACTGGATTCCTGGTTTACATGCCGAGGTTGAAAGGGTCGTGAAAAATTGCGTTGCTTGTATTTTGGCGGAGCGGAAACACGGAAAGCCCGAGTGTCTCTTGAGTCCGATCGAGAAGGGCAGCGTACCGTTAGACACCTTTCACATCGATTATCTGGGTCCATTACCATCGACTAGGAAGAACTATGCGCATATTTTCGTGGTGGTAGATGCTTTCTCAAAGTTCACTTGGCTGTATGCGACCAAGTCGGCGAGCGCGACGGATGCGATCGAGCGTCTGAGAAGGCAGTCCTTCATATTTGGCAATCCGAGACGAATTGTATCCGACAGAGGTTCTGCGTTTACGTCGGGGGAATTCGAGGAGTATTGCCGATCTGAGGGCATTAGTCATCGGTTAATCACTACCGGTGTGCCGCGGGCAAATGGTCAAGTCGAGCGGGTAAATCGTACTCTCATACCTTTACTGACAAAATTATCGGCTCCTAAACCGTGCGAGTGGTATAAGTACTTAGACGTCGCGCAATTATGTTTGAATTCGACGCTGCATCGAAGTATCGGGATGGCGCCTTTTCGTGTGTTGCTGGGCGTGCATCCGCGTGTTCGTGACAGTCCGGATATCAGAGAGCTTCTTGAGAACGAACTAGTTGCTTTGTTTATTGACGACCGAGAAGATTTGCGAGAGCAGGCTCGAAAAGGCATCGAGAAGATCCAGAAGGAAAACAAAACTAATTATGACAAAAAGAGGAAAAAACCCGCTGTTTATCGCGAGGGAGATCTGGTGGCGATTAGACGTACCCAGCGAGGCCCCGGCCTCAAATTCGCACAAAAGTACCTGGGGCCATACGAGATTGTTAGGGCATTGCGCAACCATCGCTATGTCGTGCGCAAGGTCGGCGAGCACGAAGGGCCTCTTCAAACGTCCTCGGTAGCTGAATACATAAAACCGTGGATTGATGACGATGAGGATGTCGAGGATGCCTCGGAAGTTGAAGATGAAGAAGGAGAAAGCGAGCGGTCGGGACGACCACTCGGTCAGGACGGCCGGGTGTAGGATGTTTAATATTAGCGTTTTATTGTGCGAGAGCGTTCTAGAACGGAAAAAGTGTAGGACACTTAGCTTTGACATGTTTATTATTCGGAACGTTCTAGCCGAATAAGAGAAAGAGAAAGTATATATATTATTTAGACATACGACATTGCGAGCATTGTTTTGTGACGAAGATATTGTTTTGGACGAGGAACGATCTAGAGGGTAAAACGGTTGCTGTAATTTCGACTATGAGAAGAGAGCGTTAGCACAGTAGAATCAATCGTCCTGGTGCTGCGGAACGAGACGGACGAAAGCGCTGAGCACTGATCGAATTTAGTCTTTCCGAAACCAATTCATTCCAACTTTGTCATCATTGTAAAACTAAATATATCAAAGGAAATTATTAATACCATAACATCTAAATTAATTAATCCAACTTAAATATCCTACATACATATATATATATATATATATATATATACATACATATGTATAAATAAATACACATGATAAATATGTAACGATAATAAGAATACTGGTGAAGCGGGGAGGCTTGGATGAGGAGACTGGAGAGGTTGAGAAGAGTGGGCTGGGTAAACGGGAGGGAGGATGGAAGGGAGTGTAAAGACGGAGGAGGATGACTGGGGGACGGACATGACAGGACGGATGGGGATAAGTGTGTGTGTGAGTGCATGCGGCGTGCGTGGGAGATGAGCGAGTAAGCGATGCGGAGAGGCGAGGTGTAAGTGTGAATGATAGCGGCGGAGGATAGGGTGTGTGCGTGCATGCGACGAGCGAGTAAGCGATGAGAGGCGAAAGGAGAGGCAGGCTGTGTGCGGAAATAGATAGTTGCAGAGGAGAGAGTGCGGACAACAAATGATCGACAAATGAATGTAAAAGGAGTCCTTTCTGTATCCCGCAAGGGCAGAAATAAAGTTATTATTATTATAAATAAATATATATATATGTATATAAATAAATACACATGATAAATATATACAAATACATGCATAAAGGATTGTATAGGCATGTTACAGAATTTGAATCAGCATTTCGTGTACAGCATGGAACACAATCAGAAATTGTGCACATTTTATGTACCCACTGAGAACATTCGTGGATATTGGCTTCGTAGTTCATGTCCACGTTTTTTATGTTCACAGATGGCGTATCACTTTCAGGGATCACCTAAAAGCGGGCCATGGCGGATCTCATTCTTCTCTCTGACAACACTGTCTTTCTGGTACACTATTTCGCAATGTTGAGGAAGTGCAGCAATTTATCGATAACTTCAATTACTCTAAAAGCAAAGACTTCTTTCATCGTGGTATCTTTTACCTGAAAGATGGCAAACAGTAATAAATAATGCGGAAAATATTTTTATTAAAGATACTATGTCATTTATAACAATATTAATATTAGGAACGATAGAAACTTTTGCTTACCCTTAATACAAAATTTACCGTTTTTATGAAGTCAAGTTTAGAAATTTTAGTGAGAAACTCGATATACATACATATGTCCATCTATTGGCCATGCTTTCTAGAGCTAGATTTAGTGGTATATTTGTGAATAGTGAAACTACGTCCAAGTGAAAAAATAGATTCAGAGCTTGTTAATTTTAATCCTGTAAGTCTGCAATATAAATTGAAACTACTATAAACATAATTGTTTGGGCGTGGAACATTGTCAGAGATAATTTTTGTAAGAAAGATCCAATCTCACATAAAGCTGTGTTAATCGAAAAAATAATAAGTCTAAAAGAAAGTTTCTTTATCTAAAGATTTTAGGTAAACGTATGCTTTGGAAAGGAGAGAGTCACCAGATTTTAATCGTAAAAATTCCATTTTACTAACGTGAAATGTAAAAAATATATATTATTAATAAATCAATATACAGGGTGTCTGAAACATTTTGGAAAAGCCGAAGTGTGCAGATAGAATAGGTCAAAATAGAAGGAATGTCACGTATTATTTTGTAATTTTTGCAATATTTATTTCGTAATTAATTATAACGTACGAGCCAATGAGTGCGGGGAAACCGGTAGGCGGGACTCTGTAGAGATGTCAAATGAAAGATGGGTGTCGATGTAAAAGAAAAATGGCTTACTTCTTAGCAACGAGTAACAACTGATTTCGAGAGGCGGAGTAACGAGCGTCATATGACAAATCAGTCATACGGCGAAGCGATCTACAAAGGACAATCGCTGCAGCGAACGCGGATCTTTATCCGGATAGGTTTTGACGCGAAAATCCGCGTTCGTCCTTTGTAGATCGTGCCTCCCATCGCTTCACCAACCGGCTTCTATCATCTTGCAATGGGGAAATCTCTTCTCGTCGCGCGCTTTTACTCGCGCGGATTGGCCTATCTTATTAAATTAATTTCTCGTAAATTATTGTGAAAACAACAAAGTGGTAAAAGACTTTTCTACTTGATTTTACCTGCTCTACTTGCACACTTCGGCTTTTCCAAAATGTTTCAGACACCCTGTATATTCAAGAATCAATATATATTCATAGAAATATATTCAAAATAGAAACATAAAGTCAAAATAATAAAATTATAAACATTTTGTTAATAATTAATAATAATAATAATAATAACTTTAAAGTTTTGAAAGCCATTTCACAAAAAATAAAAAAAAATAAAAATTTTAAGTTAACAAAAATAATTGTATTCTGGTATAATTAACAAAAACAATATTGTATTATTGACTTTTCTCAAATATTTACATATATTACAATATGTACATTTATATATTTTATTTTATAAATATTTATTATTATTAGTGTTATTATTATTATTATTATTAAAATATAAGTAATTACGGGAAAACAATATTAATATTTATATATAATTAACATGCATAGAAATGATATTAGCTAGATGATTATGCAAAATAAAAAAATAAACGTATTACAAAATAAATAAATAAAACAAATAAAAAACAATAATTAAAAATAAAAACATAATTAAAAAATAAAAGTATTAAGATCTATCACATGCTTGATTTGTTGAATAATTTTGTCCATTATGTAATTTTAAGCATTCAAAATTTGTACAAAATTAATACTTTTTGCTTAAAATCTCAACCGTATAATACAAATCGTGAAAACAGTTTCGTTCAATAGTCGATTTCTCTTTCCATTTTTTATATCTGTAACTATTAAAAAATATGTTCAGTTGAATGCTTGTTTATAATTTAAAATACAGAAAATCGCACCAATTAATGAAACATTTTTTCCTTATTAAAGTTTTTAAATTCTAATATGTTTTTCTACAATCAATTTCTACATATCAATTTCTAAAGAAACTTTAACTTTAATTTTTCTTTGTTATTAAAATCTAAAAGTAATATTCTCCACTCGAAAGCTGATATCAATATTTTCCATACGCGTTGCAATAAAAGTTAAATCATTAAATTTAATTCTAGCTTCATCATAAAGAGCAATTTTCAATGGTAAAAATTATAATTATTAATATGTTATCTCTCTATATGGTAAACATTTCACGAACCGCAGTGATATAAAACTCTAAACAATTTAATTTAATGTGGAAGGATATGTGCTAAATGAGAGCCAAGCGCGGAAGATGATGCGTAGGTAGATATTTTTTGTAAATTTATTGTACGTCGATCCTTGGTTTAGACCACTTTCAGCAACTAAAATTTCATTAAAATGTATGTATGTACACTTGTAGGCATTATATATTAATTTAACGAATAAGATACCATGACGCATTTTTTGTTGGTTGACGACTTACATGTTAATATTAATTTTGAATTGTAAGATCCGCTATATATGTGTTCATTGACAGGCAAAAGTAAAAATTCCCTCTAGGTTCCTACCATAGATGATAACTCTTAATACTGGAAATGTGTATAAACAATTGCATATAGTCTCTGATTATCGAAGTAATTGGAGAAGAACTTACGTACCTTGTCAATCGGAAAACCATGGAAAGCGTCATCATTCGATGTGCAATAGTTCGCATTTAAAAGAACAATGGCTGCGTTCAGCAGCAGAGCAGATCAGTGAGCGATCAGTGATTATTGGTGATTGGTCCTTTCTATTAGATCCCGAAATCTAAACGAATCATGTTGACGCATTAAAAAGAATTACTCAACAGTTGTACAACAGTTGCGTCTGCTGAACGCGACCAATGATATTAATCAATGATCAATCAGTGCGTGATGATATTTGAGCCGCAAACAAACATTTGGCGAATATGGAGACTATAGGTTTGTTCTTTCCAGCTGAACTTTCTGTACTAGTTCTGTACTAGTTCATAAAGTGTACATTGAGGCGTTCTTTTTAGCAGAAGTGACATCAGAGATGACTGTTCTTTTCAATAGTGCAACAGAACTGAGTACAGCAGTTCACTGAACTGCCTGCCCCAGGTCTTGAGTTAGTGCAGCGGTACAGTTCAATATGGCAGCTTAGGCAAAACGAGAATAACAGTACAACTTAACTTAAAATTAAAAACATTAAAAATTAAAAACAGTACAACTTAACCTAAAATTAAAAATTATATTATCTTTATATTTACTTTTTTAAGTTATGTTAATACTTAAGATTTTTTACTCTATATTCGTCTTTTACTATTATTTTTGCGCATATAAAAATATTATTGATCAGTATTTTTACATATACTTGTACACACACACACACACACACACACACACATATACCACACAATAATAACACACAACACACACACACACACACACACACACATATAGTAAAAAATTTTAAGTATTAACATAACTTTAAAAAAAGTAAATATAAAGAGAATATATGATATATAGAAAGTTTTTTTAGCTTTTTGAATTTATATTTTTAATTTATATTAATTATATTAGACCTTTAGTATAAAAAAAAGTTTTCGACATGGAGAAAATAAGTGTTGCATATATTACAAGAGATGCAGCTGGAAATATTTTAATTGATAAAGATGGAAATATTACTTGTAAATTGGAAGGTATTAAAATTATGTATCTAAATATATCAATAAACATTATCTATGCAAATAGCTATTTAAGAACTAAATTTCAATATATAAATATTTATTTAATAAGAAAATAAAGATGATAAGTATAATAATAATCTTATTATAATATTTTTGCAGAAGGTGTAATATTTAAATTAAAATATCAAGATATTGATTTTAGTTGCAAACAGTGTAATGTACTGTCGATGATCAATTAGTATTTATTAAATTACACCAAGATATATAACAAAATGTACAAAGAAATACAAACAATGAAAGAAATAATATTGATGAAAAAAAATCCGGAATCATATGTCGCGTCATGTTGATTTCTGCACTGTAGCGTTCTTTTCGTTTCTATCTACATTTCTGCACCTATGAAATTTTTACTGTACTCGTCAGTTCTAGTTCAGAACTAGTGCAGAACTAGTGCAGCTGAAAAAAACAAATCTTATGGGTGCGTTCCATTATGCACTGCAAGTACTGTCGCTATGACGTCACAGAAGTGTACTGCAAATGTCGTTCCATTTTAATTTCGTACACTTCCAAACTGCTACAAGGTTATAAAAAGAAATGTATCACAGTACACTTTCTGCAAGTATTTGTTGACGTTTCAAAAATAAGTGAGATGACTAATACAAATAAAAATATAATTGCATTAATTGAAACTACATTAATAGAAAATATTAATGAGACTGAATCAAGTGACAGCGATTCGGATGTAGAGATTTTAAAAGAATTAATTGTGCGATCTCGGGTGTCCAGAATAAAATGCAAAAATTATGTAGTATGTAAAACATTGTCACATCATATTCAGATGTAGATTTCTTTCTTTTCTTTTTTTTCTTCTTCTACAATAACTTTTATGTTATAAATCTTATTTTCTTCTGCATCAAACAAGGTAACCTTATTATATAAGGGTGCAGCCATCTTTACTACTGTGAGTGCTTTACCTCGTTGATCGCAGTAGCCGCAACAGGAAATACGTCAAAATCAACGACGTCATATACTTCAAGGCAGCACTGCCACAGTACACTGCTACCTATTTCGGAACGCTATTTTTAGTACTGACAGTACTTGCAGTGCATAACGGAACGCACCCTAGGAGTTTTCGTGTAAATGTCGTTAAGTGATTGAAACCACGCTTAATATTTTTGTAAATTTTCAATGATGGTAAAATATTGATTGATGCAGATTGTGAGTATCACTGTGGAGGTTAAAGCTGTTTTTTTGTCTTTTAATGTCATCTCTGATAATAATCGTTTGCCATATATATGTTCTTTGCTTAAAATTTCTACATTCCCGCCAATCGAATTCATGATTTTTAAGTTTATGCTCTGTTATTAGCGGTGATTATTCACAGATCTCTTAATTTAATTGTGATGTTCAGATAATCTAGTTTTTAGGTACCTACTGGTTTGTCTTACGTATAACGCTTTGCAAAATATCTTATAAACTACATATATCGTTACGTAATTATTTAGGTAATCTATCCTTCTGTACATGAATAAATTTTTTAAATTTGTTCATACCAGTGTACGACGGTATAAGAATTTAATTCGCATATTACATGTTTTAATTGATTTAAAAAATTGGGACATAAGGACTTAATAACTTTTTAAAACTTTTCAATTATCCAATAATTTAACGATGCATTTATGTGTGTAATACTGACCACCAAATATTTGATAATTGTAAAATATTATTTTTATTTGATTAAAATATCTTATTTTTTCCCATTCAAAAATTCTTGAAATTCATCGAAAATTACACATCTCTCTGCTATTTGAGATATTAGGTGTACAACTTAATTCGGTCCGTTTTTTTTGCTTGAAAAACGCATTTAAAACGGATCGAACTAAGTTGTACACCTAATATTATACATATATGTAGCAATTACTCGAATTAAATTTTCACACAACTCTGGAAATTTTTCACAAACTTTTATTCGTAATAAGTGCAGGTGACAAACACAATTTAACATAACAAGAACAGTATTTCTAATTTTAAAACCGACATAAAAAAATTATTGCATCCAATTATAATATAACAGATATGTTCTTCTATCACTTGTCGACAATATTTTTTAAACAAATTTCTTTTTCTGCAAACATAGTTTTTAAAATTTTCAAAAATTTTGTTTATGAAACAGAGAGTATTGTTATAGATAAATTTAATAACTGTGTTGTTATCTTTTTAGTTAAGGAAGAAACTTATTAAACTAAAATACACATGAGTTTTAAAACTGATAAATCTGTACTTTCATCTACTAAAATTAAAAAACTACAATTTTGATTAATTTTTTAAATTTCGTTTACTTGTTTTAATTTTCGTAATTACTCGGGTAACAACATTTATACACTTATTTTGAGTTAATGAAAGACCTGACACAATCTCAGGATCTATATATGTAGATATCTTACAATAGTGAATTAAATGAGTTGCGGAATAAAAAGCAATATTATACTTAGCAAAAAATATTGCTAATTTTTTATTTCGGCAGTGTTGAACTTTATCTTTATGAAAAATAACTCTATTATCCTCGGTGTCTGCAAAATCCATATTAAATTTTAATTTTTATGAGAGAATATTTATAAGAATTTATATGTTTTAAATGTTGGACCGATTGCGAATGTTGAACTAAAAATATGGTTTGCAATAATAAATGTGATGGCTTTATTGCATGCAGTACACAAAGCTTTATTTTGTGTAGGATAAAGCTAACCATTCTTTAAAAATATTTTCATCTACCATGATAATTTAAATTTTCTAACATTTTTCTTAATAGCTCCTTTTTCTACTTCTTTTTTATTATAATCCGTGCTTATAATTGATTAATCAAAAAATTTACCTTATTTATCTACTTACCTAGTTAACTTCCTGTCAACAGATCCCGGATCCCGCCAAGAAACAGCCATAAGTAGTATATGGGCTACCATGGTGAGTCAAAACAAACACCCTCCACCCGGCCCACTGGTGCTAGAGGCTTGGGGGGGGAGAAAGGGAGCTTTCCGATTGGCTCTTTCCATTGTGGCCCTGCGTCTTGATTGGCTGAGAGACGCGGTTTTTTAAGGAAGTGGGAAAACTTTGAAAAAGCATGTGGATAAAAGCCGACAAAATCGCGGAACGGAAAGAAACCGCCGAGATGATGACATCTCGGTAAAATGGAGTCTGAAAAAAATGTTAATGCTGAAAATCGGAGTCACTGCATGGTTTACGACACCCCCTCTCTCCCCCTTTGAAAAAGGAAAAAGTATGCATAGGTACACGATATAGCATGTCGTCTATGATGCTTTACAGGTAGATAATAATGCTGCTTTATGGCATTCTCCCTTTCTTCTTTTTGCTCTCCCATTGTAAAATAGATAGCACACGTGGTCTGATTGACTACATCGCGTTACACGACTTTGACTATGAAAGTATAAACTGTCAATCCCTCCTTTTTTTCCTATAAAATCATTCCCTCAGAGGGATGAAACCGGCCGTTGGCAGTTTGAGATAGAGTGAGAACGTTGAACTGGTATTTTCTTTCTCATTCAATCGTAGGCTGTCAATTTGTTAAACTGCCAACAGCCGACTTCACCCCGCTCATCTACAAACTATGCAAATACTTAGTCTAGTGTAATATATGTCATTGTAAAACTCCTATAAGACTGCACCACAATGAATTCAATATCTTCGAGATTTAAGCTCCCTGTCTCGACTAAGTATTAGTAAAGACCGGGAAATTTGAACAAAAAGACTGTATTTACTAAAACCAAATCTAATTAATTGTACCTTTTATCTCTTTCTCTTTTAGTTACAAAATAATATTTGAGAAAAAAATTATAACTTTTATATAGAATATATAATTATTGAAAAATAAATATAAATAAAATTTCAATTAATAATTATTGAGAAAACGTAAAATTAAATTTTTTTATTTTATGTTATTATTAAAAAAATGCGTACAAGAAATCTATAAAATTTAATAAAATATTAAGTATAATAAAGAGAAAAAATGAATAAAATAGTAAGATAAAAATAAGTAATACAAGAAAATATGTAGTTAAATGTAAAATTTGAAAATAATATATAACAACATAAATAAAATATGAATATAAATATAAGTAACTTTTATGTAATTATCTGTATTTATTGATCACTAAAAACAATCACTTTTGTTCAATTATGTCTGTAAGAAATAAATTGTGTTGTCTTAAAATATATTGTTCGCCATAATCGTGTATAATAGTATAATTTTAAAAAATGACTGAATAATTAGTTTTATAATCATATATTTGTGATTTTCCATTATATTAAAAATTTCCAGGCCATGAGTGTGAAAGTCAAAGTTTTTAAAAAGTTTCATTAGATTAATATTTCTCAATCATATTAGCCATCATTTTATTCAAAACATTTAAATTGTTTATCATTAATTTTAAATTACTTAAAAAATTTTTCTGCAGTACTTACTGTTATGTACTTACCGTTATGTACAAATATGTACAAGGATGTTTTAAGAATCCAATTTTTTTTTTCAAAATAAAATCGGACATAATTTCTTCATTTTTAATACAAAAATTTTTCTTTATTTTCTTTATAATCTTCAATAATTTAATAAATTAATTTAATATTATAGTCATTCGATTTTTGTATCGATGATACATTTAAAATTGATATATGTGCTGTCTAAAGGAATAAATTTTTTGCGTGGATGTTATTTTGTTATAGTGTAGAAGTCATTTGTACGAAGCCATAAATTGTTTTACACTTGGATTATTATTATACCTTCCCATTGTTCTAATGAGTGAAAAAACTATAAGTGGTCTTGTGATAATTTATAAGTTAATATGTATATTTTAAATGTCTTTTTTCAATATAATTATAAAATAAAATTTTTAAATTTTTTTATAATAAAAACCAAGAAAGCTAGTTTTTTATTTTATTTGCAGAATTGGTTTGTTAATATCTAATTTTATAAATGATAAGTTATCGATGCATTCATCTAAATAATATCAATATTTCTTTAACAGTTTCTTATGATGGTTTTTTTTTTAGTTTATTAGGATATAAACTCTCTCTCTCCTTGAATCAAAAGCATTATTAATTATTCGACAAAATTTGGTTGTAACAGTGCAATCAGAAAAATCAGGATAACAATCATTATGCATCTGTTCCAAAGCAATGGCACGACTTTTACTTAAAATTTGTGTTGTTAATTTTAACATTTATTTATTTTTAAACCATTGAACATTCAGTTTAGCTAAGTGAAAATAACTATTTTGTTGAATTTTTGTGAATTTAACAATAGAATCCCATCTTGTATTGGCTATCTCGTATTTATTTTTTCAGATACAAAAGTACTTCTAATTAATTTTTTAGCATATGAGATCAAAAAATATGAGTGTATTAAAATTATTAGTTGGATGTGAAAAAAATTATTATTAGAAATGTTTGCATTTAAATGTTCATACTAATATTAGATACAAATCCGTCAAAAGTTAATGCGATAACTTGAATTTTAGAAGGAGCTATATAAAACGAAGCGAACAAAATGAATTTTCTTATAATTTCAGCTCGTTCTTCAGAAGTAAATCTGTTAATTAAAAAAATGCAACTACAATTTCCACTTTTCACTTATATCAGTTAACAAATATACCAATACTTCTTTCACTAACTAATGAGTGAAAAATAACTAAATTTCTGGAATTTTATCGATCTATAATAGATATATTTAATAAATATTTTATTTATTAAATTCTATTCTATTTGTTTTCGAAGCTGATAATTTATTTTTAAAAGTTCTTCTAACATAATTATATGCTTTTGGACTATAAAAATGTAAGGTTAGTGCAAAAGCACATAATTCTTGAATATATTACCGTTCTTTTTCCGTTTTCAATTTCTCTCTTTAATAATATGTTTCTTTAATAATTTAAATAATGAATTTTTATTAAAGAAATTTTTATTTTTGTTAAATTATTATTATTATACAATTATAATTGTTATAGCAAAAAGCAGATATCTCTATGCATATTTTGGATTTTGTTATATTATATACGTTCATTATTCTATGGTTTAATTAACAAAGTCACACAAAAGCGCGGTATCATATGTCGCGTGTCGCTCGTCGTTTGCCGTTTGATGCGTGCGGTCTACTGCTTCTCATGCGCCGAGATATTTTTGTTTATTACTTAATAATTATTGCGAATTTTGTAAAATGGTAGGTACTTTTTTTCTCAGTTTGACTCAATCTACCACCAGTTTTCGTTTGGTCAGTAATCGGGCACTCTGTATACAGGGTGTCTGAAAAGTTTTAGCATAGCCGAAGTGTACAGCTAGATTGGTTCATACTGATGATAAAAGTCAAATACCATTATGCAATATTCGTAATAGTTATTGAGTTATTAATTGTCTGAGCCAATGCGCGCGTGAGAAAGTGGTAGGTTGGGCTGTTCGGCTTCCTCGCTTCTTCGCTTTCTCGTTTATCGGCAACATTGAAAAGCGTGAGGAGGAATCACGTGGCGAGTATCGGCGCGGGGTGAGGGATTCACGATTCGTGACTCGATTGTCGCGCGTTCCTTGCCCCGCGCCGATACCCACTCGTCGCGTGACTCCTCCACACGCTTTTCAATGTTGTCGACATGTATAAGCCAAGAAGCCGAACACCCAACCTACCACTTTCTCACGTGCGCATTGGTTCAGACACTTTAATTAATAACTCAATAACTATTGCGAATATTGCATAATGGTATTTGACTTTGTAAAGCATCTTATGTCGGACAGACAAAAAAACAGTTGGGAACTAGAATAAAAGAACACAGATCCAACATTAAGTTAAATCCTTCTAAACAGTCATCACAGAACACATACTTGAATATGATCATTCATTTGATTGGGATAATGTGATCCCAAAAAATATCATAAATGAAAAGGTCAAGCCATGTTCAAAAATAGAAAACCCTCAAGAATTTGAATTTTTACAAATTTAAATGATTATCTAATAATATATTACCATGAAAAGTAACTGATATATTATACAAGGTGCCAATTCAAAGTGAACATACATAAAGTGTATATTATTTAAATAAATTAATAAAATAAATAATATAATAAATTTAATAACATATTACCACGAAAAATAACTGATATGTTATTCAAGGTGCAAATTCAAAATGAACATACATACATAAGGTGTATATAAGTAAAATTGATTAAAATTTGACTCTAAGTGAAAGTACATAAGTGATATGTTATTCTTAGTGCACAAAATATAAAAGTCGTTTATTGAAGTTTGATTTGAAATTTATACAAACCTGGACAATGAAAAATAGTTGCTTGTAATTCCAGAGTACTAATTTGTTAATTACTCGGAAAAAGAACATGGCGGCCTGCTCTCAAAAAACTTCGATGCGTTTCTCAGTATCCACTTAAGAATAATAATACTTACATTCCGATTCATCCGACACAACTTGTCTCTGACTATTCAATAAGTTAGTAGTACTGTTAAATATCAATCACATATGTCACCCTGCCCAGAGAGAGAGAGAGAAGAGAGATAATGCAAATATTTAAATTAATCATTATCAAAACACTGTTAAATTTTATATATGCACTTTAAGAAGCATGTCACTTACTTTTCAGAGTCAAATTGTGGTAAATTTTGTATCTATATTTTAACGATATTTATTTCGCACTTGTATCTTGAATAATTAATATCTGATTTTTTATAGTTGTATGTTACGTCAGATAATCACTAATCTTTTTAAGCGTGTAGCTTCTTTGTACATACTTGACATGAGAACTTTTTTACTTATGAATTTTGGGTTTATTTAATATTTACCCGTTTCAAACAATACAACACTTTTTGATCAATAAATTACTTGCTGAAAATATGGCATAACAAATTCAAAATCGGAAATTGATACGAAAATTCGAAATTTTACTACAGAAAAGTTGGAGATTTTTAATCTAAACCATTTTCATAACTTTTTCATTTTAATTATTTATTCCATCCATCGAAAGTTTTTTGAGAGCAGGCCGCCATGTTCTTTTTCCGAGTAATTAACAAATTAGTACTCTGGAATTACAAGCAACTATTTTTCATTGTCCAGGTTTGTATAAATTTCAAATCAAACTTCAATAAACGACTTTTATATTTTGTGCACTAAGAATAACATATCACTTATGTACTTTCACTTAGAGTCAAATTTTAATCAATTTTACTTATATACACCTTATGTATGTATGTTCATTTTGAATTTGCACCTTGAATAACATATCAGTTATTTTTCGTGGTAATATGTTATTAAATTTATTATATTATTTATTTTATTAATTTATTTAAATAATATACACTTTATGTATGTTCACTTTGAATTGGCACCTTGTATAATATATCAGTTACTTTTCATGGTAATATATTATTAGATAATCATTTAAATTTGTAAAAATTCAAATTCTTGAGGGTTTTCTATTTTTGAACATGGCTTGACCTTTTCATTTATGATATTTTTTGGGATATCACCTACTTTTTAGAGTACAGATATATGAATCAATTGGTGCAAAAAAAACGCAAAGTTTAAAAAAAGTTATGCTATTTGCAATATGCAATTACGTATTTTTCTTTAAAGATAACTATAAATCTATCCCATAAGAAACCTTAATTAACGACACAGGTCCCGTATTTTTGCGATGCACCGTTTACAAGACATTAAATTTCACCTTCAAGGGGTGGTTTTTGAAAATTTTTAATAAATGATAAATTGACCCCATAAAAAACCTTAATTAACGGCACAAGTCTCATATTTTTGCAACGCAAAACACTGTTTCCGAGACATTAAATTTCACCCTCAAGAGGTGGTTTTTGAAAATTTTTTATGAATGGTAAATTAACCCCAGAAGAAACCTTAATTAATAACACAGGCCCCATATTTTTGCGATGTACCGTTTTTGAGATATTAAATTTCACCATCAAGGGGTGGTTTTTGAAAATTTTTAATAAATGGTAAATACACCAGAAAGGGTGTGAAAGAGTGAGAGGGGGTGAAAGATGATGAAAAAGTGTAAGAAAAGCGAAAAAAATGAAAAAATAGAGAGGGGGGGAGGGGAGGAAGGGGGGCGTGGTGAGAAAGGGAAATGAGGGGAGGGGAGGGTGAGTGGAAGTTGGGGGAGGTGTGAGTGAAAGGTAAGAGAGAAGAGAAGTACATACATGACTGCGGACAGAGAACAATTTTTCATGAAAAACATCACTTTTTGACCGTTTGTATATCCAGAACGGCTTGACCAATTTTTTTTTTTTTGGCTTAACTTACTCGTGGCGATGCCACCTTTCAGAATATGCTACATGCACTTCAAAATTTTTTATATTTTAATAGTTCTGTACCCCAAAAAATCGATTCTAAACTTTCTGGATAAGAGACTAGTAGCGTCCAAAATTTTGAACATGGCCGGAGACGCTACCGCGTCTCCTGATAATACTAGATACGGAGTCTAATTATCAAAAACGATTAATATCAGAAATGATCCATACTAGATCACAAAAAATGAGCATTAATCTTCAAAAAGATTCTGAACACTTAAATGAAGCCTATTTAGATATTATATCTGAGCTTGCTTTGTAATAGAATACAAGAAATAAAAACAACATAATCACGTGTTGACATTCTGATATGTACATGGGGCATTTCACGTCAAAGCGAACAGTCAAAAAATTGATTTCATTCTAACCTAGGGAAATCGATAGTACTCATCGAGAAAACAATACCCAAATTTTTTCAGATTTTTTGATCCACACCGTGAGCGTCTATGGCGCCCATAAAATTCGATTTTTTGCTTGAACCGTAAACTTGCAAATTTTGTGCACAAATCGACACACTTTAAAAAAATTTGAAAAAATATGTTTTTGTTAGCATTTTTTCCGTATAATACAATAAAAATTTTTTTAAAATTTTTAGGTGTTGTTTTCACCCTTATTTTAAGGGTTGAAAGTTTAAAATCGAAATTTCGAAAAGTATGGCACTTTTTTTTTTTTTTTTTTTTTTTAAGCATTTTCAATTTACTTTCAAATAATTTTTGTCCCATGATGGGCATCGAGCTGGAACGGGCCCAAAATAAGGCCCAAAGGGAAAAATTCACCTTTTTCCCGTTATTTCTCATTCCACAAGAGGTTATAAGATAAGCTGAAGGTGTATTCTAAGGTTTTTGGGGTTGCTGATTACGATGCTGATGTCAGATTTAAAAAAAACAAAATGGCGGATCCAATATGGCGGACAACTTTTTCGAAATCGATAAATTTAGAAATTTTAAAAATACCATCGTATTCTACGGGAAATTTTAAGTTGAAAATGTATTTTTTTAAATTTTTTTAAAATCAATAGTCGGAGGAAAAAAATAATTAGAATAAAAAATTTTTTATTCCTATTTTAATTTAAAAAAAAAGAAGCATAAATTATTTCAACCCAATTATTTCACTATTACTATGGTTTTTGGGGTCGCTGATCACCATTCTGATGTCAGATTTTAAAATAACAAAATGGCGGATCCAATATGGCTGACATGTTTTTCAATATCAATGAATGTAAAAGTTGTATTTTATTTTGTGTACATATTAGGTGGATAACGGGAAAAAGGTGAATTTTTCCCTTTGGGCCTTATTTTGGGCTCGTTCCAGCTCGATGCCCATCATGGGACAAAAATTATTTGAAAGTAAATTGAAAATGCTTAAAAAAAAAAAAAAAAATTAAAAAAAAAGTGCCATACTTTTCGAAATTTCGATTTTAAACTTTCAACCCTTAAAATAAGGGTGAAAACAACACCTAAAAATTTTAAAAAAATTTTTATTGTATTATACGGAAAAAATGCTAACAAAAACATATTTTTTCAAATTTTTTTAAAGTGTGTCGATTTGTGCACAAAATTTGCAAGTTTACGGTTCAAGCAAAAAATCGAATTTTATGGGCGCCATAGACGCTCACGGTGTGGATCAAAAAATCTGAAAAAATTTGGGTATTGTTTTCTCGATGAGTACTATCGATTTCCCTAGGTTAGAATGAAATCAATTTTTTGACTGTTCGCTTTGACGTGAAATGCCCCACATGTAAATAATTAAATTTTGTCTCCCCGCCTAACACGGGTTGGAAATAGTTAACCTATGAAGTGATAACCTTATTTGAATTTATTCTCATTCCGTTTTAATCTTGACATCGACATCGACACAGACACTATTTTACTTGGTTTTCACTAAGAACTATGTGGAACTTTACAGATATCTTATCTTAATAGAGAAATATAACATCACACATATATATTTATATATTATTATAAAAAAGTTTTCCAATCTTCCAAAATATTAATACTGACAATGATAGGTGTGAAACTTGCTTCGCGTGGAAACTTTCTACACAAAGCAAGTTCCACCCACACCTATGTGTGTAGTTTTTCGATAGTGGAGCCCCCCCCGTAGGGGGGCAGAACACACTGCCTCCACGCGTACACTTTTCAATGCGAAGTGAGGTTTCATTTTAAGATAGATTATCAGAATGTTATCTGTACGAAAATCTATCGTATATTAGTTTACTTTCGGATTCCGTTTTAAAGTCATAGAAATATTAACAATAGTAGGAATGCCATACACACACAATGTCGTGAAAGTTCTTTTGTTCATTGATCATTGGCGGTAAATGTGTAAATGTGTATTGAAAATAAGTGCCAAATTTTCAAACTTCTTTTGTTCATAACTTTTTAACGAGTAGTGACCGAGGGTTAAAACCTTCCGAAGGTCACTCAGGAGGATGGCCTTGACAACATATGTCAAGGTTGGTGTGTGTGTGTGTGTGTGCGTGTGTATGTGTTCCAATTCACTATTTTTCAAATCTTTTTTTGTTAATAATTTTTTAATAAAAAACGAGCGACGGCTAAAACCTTCAGAAGGTCACTCAAGGGGATGACCTCGACAACATATGTCAAGGTCAAGGTCATTGAAGGGTGGTCCGTTAAACGGAATATTTACCATATTTTATCCATTACAATGACAAGCGTATATGCATTTTTATTTATAAATATAACTTCTTATACAGTTCTTATTTTGCGGATCAATTTTTGTTGCGAGCTTTTAACAACGCACGATACACTTGTAAATTTTGAAGTTATTAAAACTGCGCATACTGCGCTCAGGTTACTCTATAGGTCACGCCCACCAAAGAAAGACACACATCCTACTATTCATGTTATCTCTTTCCCTCAGAAGGATGCCCCCACTTAGGGTTTCATCGCTTCATAAGCAGTCTATGTCTATGGGTAATACTGATTGAGCAGACGAAAACATAAAAAATTAATTTTAATTAATTTTTCTCCACTTTTACAAGTACTGAATAATTATTGTTAGACAAGCAGCGTATTTGTTAGATCTTTGTTTCATATTACAAAAATTTCTAATATGATCTGATCGTCAATCCTTTTATATCATACAAATAAACTGCGTTCCCATAAGATACAATAGTTTTTTTGCATTCAATAATATTTTCATTATCTTTTCTTCTACGTACCCTAGGCTCACAAAATTTTAACCAAGTTATTTTAGAAGTTTTATCTGGCGATAGACCAAATTTTGTATGAATCCGTTTGTCAATTCCATAATCTTAGAACTCCCTTAAGGAAAAACACTGTATCAATCATATTTCCAAATGCAATGTAGCAAATGTAAAGTATTTTTATTATAAAAACAGTTTAATTTTTACTTTTTATTTACATAATTATGTAATTTATATTAAATTTAACTTTTTATGAGTGCATTAGTTGTCTGCATGAGTGCATTACTAACACATTATTTTATAGAGAATGTATATGAAGGAGTACAGGAAAAAAAATGTAGAAATTAACTTATCAAAACATTAAAATAACTTTACTGAGAAAAAACCGTAAATCTTTGAATATTTTTTCTACAAATATTCAAATATGAAAATTAATAATATTGTACAAATCAATATAGAATCAACCTCAATTTCAACTTTGACACACAAAATCAGATTTCTTGCAGATTTAACAAATAATAAATTAAAAAATATATTTCAAGATAAAGTGGGAAAAGTAATTAAAATATCACTAAAAACACAGAAAAAATGATAAAATAATAAAACATTTAGAATATTATTGCAAACAGAAAAGAATTGAGTGTTTTACCAAATTGTTGGAACATTTAAAAAGGAGTGTGATCTTCCTGAAAATTCTTGTAAAGCATTACAGATAAAAGCATTATGATATGTCCAGACAAACTTGCATTAGTATAAAGAAATGGATTGGTTCATTTTCTTATACATATACTTATGGACCAATCAATTTCTTTATGCACTTATGTAAGTTTGTCTTATAAGAAATAGCTCGAAATTTGTATGTATATACAGGGTGGCCCATATATATATATGTATATAATATATATATACATATATATATATATATATATATATACTGTATATCCCAGCAAATGCAGATATACAGAGTGTTCCATACTTAACGCATCATAGGTAAATGGGAGATTCCTGAGATCATTTCGAGACAAAAATCCTAATATCAAAATATCGAGGGTGCTATAGTTTTTAAATGAGAAGGGTTTATAGTTGACTAATCAAGCCGTCCAAAATTCGCGCCCTCAGGCATGGCACACTGTACAGTAGTGAAGGTGTTTTCAAGCTGTAAATCTATTTTTGAAATTGATAATTTTGCATACGTTGTTGTTATAATTGTTTCTTATTTTTATTGCATTTACATATGTATAGACTATTAATTAATTATGACAATTAATAAATATAATAATAGTAAAATATGTCAGTATTGACTTTGGAACACGATACGCATCGAACTGTCAAAGCTGTTGCATGAAGTATATAAGTGTCTCGTATAAGTAAACACCTTCAGGATTTTAGGATTTTCGACTCAAAATGATCTCAGGAATCTCTCATTTATCTATGGTGCGTTAAGTCTGGGACACCCTGTATAACATCCACGTTGTCACAATATAACGGAATATAACGCGCGTATAACATGTAAGTTACATGCAACGTCCATGTTAGTTGTAATTTCCCACTCATAGAAAATCACAATTATATTATATGGATATAGCATGTAACTTAAATGTTACATAACTGTTATATAGTTGTGAAAACTATATAACTGTAATATAACTATCACGTAATTTGTTATGTTGTTATATTAGTGCAATGTGACTGTTATCTCACTGTACCCTAACCTAATTTGCACACAACTCTTAGGAAATGTGTCTTTTGCATGTACTAATCCTAGAAAAAAATCTAAATTAATCGTAAACAAATGCAACCAAATATATTTGATTAGTATATGCAAAAGACACATTTCCTGAAAGTTGTGTTTCTGCATGTGTGGATAAGGATGAAACAATATTATTTAATTTTATAAAATTTATATTTATAAAATTTATATTTATTAAATTTATTTTTATAAAATTTTTATAACATATATTTCTTCTTTTTGTTAAATATTAGTCCATGTTTTCACATAAAAAATGTAAGTTATATGTTGGCTGATGGCTAATAGAGCAGATATTAGGTGTACAACTTTGTTTCCGCCGTTTTTTTCCGAAATTCGAGACTTTATTGTAAAAAACTGGTTATACATTTATGATTCAAAGTATTGTCCATCGCTGGCCACTACTTTCTCCCATCTTTCGGGCAGCATACGAATCCCGCGTCGAAAAAACTGGTCATCTTTTGAGGCGATCCACGCGAATCGATCCAATTTTTTACTTCTTCATAAGACCGGAAGTGCTGGTCAGCCAGGCCGTGTGCCATTGATCGAAACAAGTGATAGTCAGAGAGAGCAACATCTGGAGAATAGGGCGGGTGGGGTAGGACTTCCCATTTCGACGTTTCCAAATATGTCTTGACCACTTTCGCAACATGGGGTCGAGCATTGTCATGCTGCAAAATCACTTTATCGTGTCTCTCGTTGTATTGCGGCCGTTTGTTTTTCAATGCTCGGCTCAAACGCATCAATTGCGTTCGATATCGATCGCCTGTGATTGTTTCAGTCGGTTTTAACAGCTCGTAATACACTACGCCGAGCTGGTCCCACCAAATACAGAGCATGACCTTGGAACCGTGAATATTCAGTTTGGCCGTCGACGTGGAAGCATGGCCGGGAACTCCCCATAATTTTCTGCGCTTGGGGTTATCGTAATGAACCCATTTTTTGTCCCCAGTCACAATGCGATGCAGAAATCCCTTCCGTCTTTGCCTTTCAAGCAACTGTTCACAAGCAAACAAACGCCGTTCAACATCTCTCGGCTTCAACTCGTATGGCACCCAATTTCCTTGCTTCTGAATCATTCCCATGGCTTTGAGGCGTTTTGAAATGACTTGTTGAGTCACTCCCAATGATCGTGCCAATTCTTCTTGATTTTGACGAGTCTTTATCAAGTAATGCCTCCAATTCTGTATCTTCGAAAACCTTCTCTCTTCCACCGCTATGTCGGTCTCCGACGTCAAAATCACCGTTCTTGAAGCGTTAAACTCACGTTCTTTCACTAATAGCGGCCTCACCATAAATATTTGAGAGCATTCGATGAGCCTCAGCCGCAGATGTCTTCATATTGAAGCAGAAAATTAAAACCTCCCGCAAATGACGAGAATTTGGTTCATAAACTGACATTTTCAATCGAGAATAACTTTATGATGCAGACACAAATCGACTAATGTTTCTATGGGGTTATGTTGACAGATGCCCAAGTTTATTGTATGACGTCTATGATCTATTTATTTCGACCACCACTTACCGCTAAAGCCATCTATAGGAAAACAGCGGAAGCAAAGTTGTACACCTAATATTTCACAAAGCACCTTATGCATACATTGATTTTATGAGCATCAATCACAAAAAGCTACTGTTCTTATCGAGTTTACCAGCCAAAATATAAGTTACATTTATTAAAATAAAATAATTATATGAAACTATAGTTGTACAAACTCTGTAAATCTCAATCACATGTCCGATTGGTTTAAAGAAAAGGAAAAGAAAATTTCATTAGCGATTGAATCAACAGAAAATACAGCGACAAGTGATTTGCATTTCAGAGTTGTACAATATGTTAACAAAATTGACAGATGGCAACATAATGAATTACCTCTGAATAAAACCAAGCTGTATGACGTCGATTCGTGATGCTGTTCCCAGTGGAAAAGACTTTCCACACACTATCCGAAGAACAGTACAATACAAGAACGCCGTAGATAGGCGTGTAACGATATAGATAAGCGCTGTGAAAGCCAATCGTGTGCTGAAATTAAAGAATACATAAACATTAATCTAACATATGATATGGTACATAAAATTATAGAAAATGTTACTTTACTCAATGAATGTAGTATTTCTTAAATGTAATATATATAATATCAAATAATTCGTCATTCTTCCTATATACGATCTCTGGGTTGTCCTTTCAGTTGCAAAAGCTGCACAAGCATATATACTCTACATTTCTTCAATATTTTTAAATAATTAATTATTATTCTGGCTAATACTTATTGCAAATGCACAAATTATATAATTATATGTGGATTTGCAACAGGTACATAGTTTTTTATATATTTTTAGCATTGCTTGATTTAAACAATATGCAGCTTTCACAAGTAAAGCCATAATCTCGAACTATTAGCCAAAATATATTCATGCAATGTCAAAAATATGTAAAAGACTACGTACTTGTTGCAAATCCACATACAATTATATAATTTGTGGATTTGCAATAAGTATTATATGAAATATTGTTGCAGGTTTTGCAACTAAAAAGATAACCTAGAACTTGTAGAAAGAACATGATGAATAATCTAATATTATATATATTGTACTTAAGAAATATTACATTAATTATGTAGAATAATATTTTCTACAACTTTATGTCATATTTCTTAAACATTTACTTAAGAAACTATAATGGATTACCTTTGATTAAAATCACGCTGTGTGGAAACGTCGATTCGTGATGTTGTTCCCAGTGGAAAAGACCGATCGGAGAGCCGGAAATATGCAAATCGCACGTAGTTGTTGCTATGCGTCTAGGTTATGGAGTTTCGCGGCAATTTCGAATTATAATATCAATATAACACAAATATAACAATTGTTATATAACATGTTTTATTATAGTTATATTACTGTTCACATTTTATACATATAAATAACGAAGTAATATTATAGTTTCATAACTTAGTTTTACTGCATGTATAAATTAAGATTATGTAACTATAAATGGAATGTAACATCTGTTATATTACATGTTACTTCTAGGTTATATTGCATTAATATTCTGTGTTAGCTGGGATATATCTTTATCTCATGATACATTACAATTTCATGAAACGCAGTGCCACGAATTAAAATTTATTGCAGTTTTTTATCATTTTTTTCTTCTTTTTTTCTAATATTTTTTTCTCACGCTAATAATAATTTTTTATGCTGTTAAATTGTGAATTTTTGTAATTAATGGTTATACTTTTAACCTTACAAGTTTTGTGTGCTTGACCTTCTTGTGTATACAACGTAAGCATAAAATTTTAGCTCACCGCAAACGAATGCCTTCATGTAGCCATCTCCTTCATAGTTCTTGTCAATCATATCGCCCAGAAAAATTCGTACACAATTCATATTCGGATTATCCGTGTTCAAGTAAATGCACGATTTAAACGTCCTAAATATTTGTACAATTTTAAGCAAATCTGTGCAGTCGTGTATGCGGTTATTACAACGTTTGTTTTTGAAAATGACACGACAGTCTCTTGTCGCAACCACCATGAAACATATTTTACCTACTTCGTTAATGGATAAAATATATCTCATGTTCAACACTTGTTAATCTTTATGTCATAAAATGCTGTTATATTTTAATTATTTCAATTTTTGGTAAATTGAATCGCTAATTTATCTCAAAATGAATTTTAACAAAGATTAAACGGAAATTCTTCGCGCGATGTTTCGAAAACTTTCGATTTTCTCGTACTCAGGTATCGCTGTGTAGCATTATCATCGCATTATCATTTTGATTAAATTGGCTGATTTTATAACATATTGTCAAATTTCACTTATTGATGTCACGAGATTTTTATTACGTAAGCTTTTTCAACAGCTTTGTGCAATTCTTAGGATATCACGTATTGTCGAATTTGTTTTTGTTAGAATTATGGGTACACCGATTAAGAAAATGTTGCGCTGCAGCTGCAACATAAAGCGATTAATTATTTTCCGCGCACACGATACGGGAGTACAAGGTGAAACAGATCGCGTAGTGGGAGTACTGTACAACGTATACAACGTGTATGACCTTCGATCGAATTGAAATTATAATCTGAGGTCTTTCCGATTAAAGTCGAGCATTCATCTCCAACATAAATGTCCGGATGATCGATTGGAAAAGCACCTGTCTATAATATATATGGATGCAAAGAACATACATTCCGTAACATATTTTCTCTACATTCATGACTTTCCGCGCACACGATACGGGAGTACAAGATGAAACAGATCGCGTAGTGGGAGTACCAGTGGCGGATTTCTAAATAGGCTAGCTAAGCTATAGCCTACGGCGGCAAATTTTTGTAGGCGGCAAATTTTCGAAGGCGGAAATTTTTTCCGCGGCCACTAAAAACGGAGTATTAACTTCTCCGAATTTCTTATCTTTCTACTCGGTTCTCGGTAATGGGCCGCACGGCGGCGGCAGCGCCGGCCGGTCGTCTCTCTCCCACATCACATTGATATAATATTGTCTCTCCTTGTTTCGAGATTCACCGCAGAGCGGGAGCACACACGGCAGCGCCGGCCGCCTCGTTATGCAGTATCGTTCGCAGTTTTTAAATTTAAATAAACACCCTCGAATCTACATGTGCAATTCAAAAGTACAGTGTACAGTGATCCATATAGAAACACTAGAATACAGAGTCAGGTCAATGTTTGATTTTGAAGCAAAATGGCGTCGATAGTTATAGAGGACATGCAAGGTCTGTAGATGAAGGAACGGACTAGGTAAGGTCATCGCATCCACTTCACCCGATTTGGCCCAAAAATGGCGGTGACTGCCATATACCAGCCATATACCAGCAGGCGGTTAGGTTAATAATAAGTTAGGTTAGGACGTGTTTTACTTCCTCACACAACCAATAGCTATATACTACGTACACACCAACACAAACTTGCTGGGCTCAAAAACTTTCAATCTATATATGCATTTGCAATAAACAAGTACATTTGCAACAAGCCGATACATTATAATGTAAACAGAATGCAATACAAATAAATATTAGTACATATACATGTACTGTATATGAAACAGTATATGTATTTGAAACACAGTAACTACGATTTGATCAAATTTTTTATGGATAAAATGGCAAATGTGGAATGCATAACACTGAAGAACGGTCATAATATTTTTAATACAATAATGAAGCGTTTTATTCAATTTAGAATTAAAATAGATTGCACAAAAAGACGTTTAAAAGCACTTGTATTTAGCAGTATAACAATGGCAAGACATTCTATTGTTAAATAAAATTGTGTTATTAATCAGTTTTATTATGTTTTATTATAAGTTGTATACTATTTGTATAAATACAAATAAATATTGTTTTAATAATATTTAAAACTATTCAGTATTGTTTTACGTGCAACAAATTTTACTTTTACATTGATATTTCTCTCGCACATTCAAGTCTTACCGCGCAAGTCTTACTCGACATGAGATTATGGGTCTGTTCTATTTCGCTGCACTACTGAACTGGTGCAATAAGTTAGAATGAGACAAATATATATTTTTTTACTCTAACTTATTGCACCAGTTCAGCAGTGCAGCGAAATAGAGCAGACCCTATGATAGCATCGATTGGTTCCGCCATTTTGCTTCAAAGCTGTCCAGAGCCAATGAAAACTCTTACCACATTGACAAGACTCTTCTAGTGTCTCTAGATCCATAATATAAATAGCGCCTACTACAGGCTATACAGCCAAATTATTTAATAATCAATTAAATTATTTAATTGATTATTTAAGATCGGACTTGTAAGTACATCTAATTTGCTTATTTTTTATTATTGTGCTGTCTGGGTATAAGAACGTATTTTCTTCGGAAAAACTTTCATTAGAGGCAATTCTTTCTATGTTAAAAGTTGATAGGTTTTCTTATTTTCCTACCTTATAGATCTAATACGTACAAATGGCAGATGGTAGAAAGCGTTTAGGCGGATGGCAATACAAAAAAAATTCAGAGGAGAAACAAAGAAAACAAAAGGAAATTTTAGAGAGAACTAAAAAAATTGATTCCTTCTTTACCAACAGTGTTCCGCAACCACCGATTGAAGAATTTAAATATAATGTACCCAGTACATCAAAGGAGACGAGTGTTTTTTTGACTTCGTGTGAAGATGAAGATGCTACAGAAAACCATGATGAACAAAAGGAAAAGAAGGATCAACCAATATTATCGTTATTATCGTCTCAATCTTTTAAATTTGACAAAGACCCTGCAAAGTGGATTGTTAATGATGAACTCATAGATTTTGTTGCGCTAAATGGCTATTCTCAAAATGCAGATTCTGATTTTCAGAATTCAAGACGAGTCTACAAAGATCAAACACGTCTTTTGAGTTCAACAATCTTCAAAAGAGAGCTTCAGAATGGTGAAATTTCAAATCGACAATGGATAATCTATTCTGAAACAAATGGTAGTATTTACTGTGGACCTTGTCGTTTATTATCCAAAGCAGGTACATCCTTTTGCACAAATAAAGGATTCAATGATTGGAAAAACCTGAAACAATGCATAGAACAGCACGAACGATCTATAAATCACAAAAATTCTGTGATTGCTCTCAGGGCAAGGGTTTCCAATAAGAATTTAAGCAATATACTAAATGCAGAGATTGCTCAAGAAAAACATTATTGGACGCAAGTTTTACAACGAGTTGTCGCCATCGTAAGGAAGTTAACAAGTCGTGGTCTTCCGTTGAGAGGTTCTGATGAAGTTCTTGG
Organism: Crematogaster levior; assembly: GCA_901521435.1. Classification (NCBI taxonomy): domain Eukaryota; kingdom Metazoa; phylum Arthropoda; class Insecta; order Hymenoptera; family Formicidae; genus Crematogaster; species Crematogaster levior. The sequence goes on from CABEGB010000816.1 coordinate 234,346, forward strand.
ATCATGTCACAATGGAAACTTTTTAATGGCAGTAGAACTATTGGCCGAATTTGATCCATTATTGAAGGAACATCTAAAGAATTATGGGAGACCGGGTAGCGGTAAAACAAATTATCTTTCGTCCACGACGTACGAAGAAGTGGTACATATAATGGCTCAGAAGTGCAGAGAAGTTATATCTGCCAATGTAAGGACAGCTAAATATTTCTCCATAATTGTGGATTCAACACCTGATATCTCACATGTAGATCAGTTATCTATTGTCATAAGATATGTCCAAGAATGTGGAACAGCAACAGAGGTATTCTTAACATTCGTACCAAATACTGGACATAAATCCGAAGAATTGTACACTGCTATAACTAACACCTTGACATCTCTTGAAATTAATTTAGACGATTGTAGAGGCCAGTCGTACGATAATGCTGCGAACATGTCAGGAGCCTATACCGGTCTCCAAGCAAGAATTAAGAATGCAAACAAATTTGCTGAATTTATACCCTGTTCAGCCCATTCTCTGAATCTGGTTGGAACTTCGGCGGCAAGTTGTTGTAATGAATCTACAAATTATTTTATATTTCTGCAAGAAATGTACAACTTCTTTTCGGCATCCACAATGCGTTGGGAGAAACTGAAGAAGAATGATGTACAAATAACACCAAAGAGTCTGTCGTCCACGAGATGGTCATGCAGAGATGATGCTTGTAAGGGTTTATTGAAGTCTTGGAAAAATATTTACGATACTCTGAAATCAATCTCAAATGACAGTTCAGAGAAGGCGATTACAAAGGCAGAAGCAGCAGGATTAATCAAGAGAATGACCAGATTTGAAACTGCGTTTATGACTGTTTTTTGGAGTAGTATTCTGAATCGCATTAATGTAGTCAGTAAAAAACTACAACAAAAAGACGCAGATATTGGATTGGTCATCGATTTGTACAAATCCTTAATTTCATTTATTTCATCTTCCCGTGAGAACTTCACAATCTATGAAGAGGAGGCCAAGGCGCTGATTGGTAAGCAGAACTACACTGCAAGCGAAAAACATACCAGAAAGAGAAAGCGACATTTCGATGAAAGCGACGATGATGAAGAAGTTCTGTTCAGTGCTAAGGATAATTTCAAAATAAACGTATTCCTTACAATTGTGGATCGATTAATCTCGGAATTGGACCGTCGAAAATGTACGTATGACAGAGTGTTAGAAATTTTCTATGTTCTTTTTAAATTTCGCGAACTCTCCGTTGGTGAAATAAGGAGTGAAGCGTTAAAGTTATGTGAAGTTTATTCTCAGGATATTTCAGACGATCTAGTTGAAGAGATCTTGCACCTCAAAGAGTATTTGACACTAGAAGACAAAAAACATGTAAATATCAATAATATGTGCAACTGGATTAGAGATCGGAATCTGCTTGATATTTTTCCTAATATCGATATAGTTTTAAGAATTTACAAATCAATGGCAGTAAGCAATTGTTCTTCGGAACGTTCGTTCTCATGCTTGAAACGAATTAAAACATACTTACGCTCAAGTATGTCCGAAAGCAGATTGAACGATTTAGCAATTTTATCAATTGAATCTGACACTGCAAATTCGATTTCATTTGACGATGTGATTAAAATTTTCGTTGAGAATAAATTTAGACGAAAAGTGTAATGCGAACAAAAGGAAAGGTGATTTTTATTTAGTTGAATATCTATAATATGTAAATATGTTATATAATATATTAACATATTTTATATTTTGTTGGAATGAAGTTTTTGTTGCATTTTATGTGATTCTAATAAACGTTTGCATAACTTTCGTACTTCTTATTTTATTACCTATTTTTAGTTTTGTAAGAAATATAGCATAGGCGGCGATTTGGTTCAGCCTATAGGCGGCACATTTGTAAATCCGCCTCTGGGGAGTACTGTACAACGTATACAACGTGTATGACCTAGCGTCGCGATATTTCCTGTACGACCATCGAAAAATGTCTCGAGGATCGAGCGATTATTGTTTCTACTAAAGGATGGTTCTCGAGAAATTCGCTCATCTCACAATTATCGCATATTTCTTTGAAGACGCACTCCCACTCTTTCATTATCAAGTATCTCCATTGTCGAAGTCACCATGAGATTGCGAGAATTTACTCATAACACGAGTCGGTCGTATCTCCCCGATCCGTTGCTGATGAAAGTGCACTATCACAATTTAACGGAAAACAAGTTGTACACCGTGCCAAAAATAGCCGTGAAATTGCAACACATGACGTTGCGTCGTCCCCATTACCGATGTTTCATAATATCCACCAACAAGCATGCCATCAATCATGTGATATTCACGAGCGCGTCCTGCATGGATTATCGAATGGCCGAGTTCGCGTTCCATCCATGCCAGTCATTGTAGATCTTTACGTGAATAATTGTTCGTTTTTCTGTAACCGTCAGGAGGAATGATATCTATTTCCTTTTCACGCAAAAAATTTTAACGAAAAACTGTCATACATGTCGAAGCAATAGTACATTCCTCGAATGGACAGATGTTACCGCAATTAATAAAAGTTTTTTAAACGCTATATACACTCGTTGAAGAATATCAATATCGACAATATACGGTATTCGACAATAATAAATAATCTCGCGTTAAAAATTGAATATGGTATTTTTTAGTGTCATGTCTGTATGCCATGTAAAGAAGCGTTCACGTTCTTCCGTTTTCATAATTTCAGAAGAACAATAATGCGTGTCATGCACGATCGAATATATAATTGATTTTCAACAGTATTAAATAAGTACAAAAAATGCTTTTGATCGATTTGTCTTTTAGTCCGAAAGCTTTTGGTAACTCGAATAAATGTATTGGCATATGATTAACAACATCGATCAATTTTATATGTCTTACTAATAATATTACAATTTTTATTCAAAATTATTTTAATTATTTCAATTTTCTACAATGTATTGTAAGATAAATTGCGTATCGGACGCTTTATATGCTATACATATGATTTGCTTGAAATATTTCATTTTTAGCGTTTTACGAAATCGACAAGATGTTTCATTGAATCGTGTTAGAACTCTTGTGCTCCACACCAATGACAGTACTTGGATATATCTAACGCGCAAATTTGTTGTAAAGTTGGAACGTGTTTTTTGACGTGAATATGTACGTCTTTAAGTTCGGATAGCAGTTTGAAAACTTGACCGACACTAAAGTATGTCAGATTTCAATCGCTTATAACTTCACAACGGTGAAAGTTAGAAGTGAGTGAATAATACCATTGTGTAGAGGAAGGATGTACGCGTCTAACAATAAGACGCGTTATCGCTTCTGGTAACGTCACAGTGTGTGACAGCTCACTCAATGTGGACATAAATTTGAGCGCTCAGTCAACTTCGAGTGTTCGTAACTTCTAGACACGTTGTTCCATCGAGCGTTGTTCCAAAACGAACGTTGATGTATAAGTGTTCTACACGGGACATATCAATAATCTTAGTTTCTTTAAAAAACTGTGACAACAGTAAAAGAAAATTCGTAAAAGTAGGTGAGAAAATCATGTTGCATCATTTAGTGAAAAAGTATAAATAGAAATCGAGGGAACGTATAGTAGAGAATAGAGCGAACCGAGAGGAATCTAAAAAGATGTCACTAATACTGAAAAGTGTAGGGCTTACAGGAAGATAAGAAAAGCCAAGCGTGACAACGTCGACGGGCCGAGTACTAGTACTGGTGTTACTCCTAGTGACTCGCCGATGAAGATAAATGTTGAAACGCAATCAGAGGACACGACTATGAATGTGGACAAACCACTTGATACTTCTGGGATCCAATTCAGGACACCAGAGGAACAAATTTTGACGCGTGAACTTTGGCTACATAAATGGATTGTGAGCAACGCTCATTTCGAGAAAAGACGTATTAACGTTAAAACTCGTGGCCGTGCCTTTTAGGTTTTTTTACAATCGTTACGCTTTATATAATCGTTGTACGGTCGTTGAGCGTCTCTCTCGTTTTGAAATCATAAAACACAAATGCCAAGCTTTCCTTTTTTACGTTCACGTATAAGTTCGTCCGCTTCTTCGTTATCAATTGCACTTCTTTTCCTCCAAGTGATATATCCACTGCCGTGTCATCCCCGTCGCCATTGCTGACAATGTCGATGATTACCGACAATGGAACGCCGTGGCGAAGAGGTTGCATACCTAGTACCAACAACCTAGTCAAAGTGATGTCAAAGTAAAATTGAATGTAAAATTGAATTGATGAAGGATATGATGTGAGAAATTGATCAAAATGATGACGAAAAGATGACAATTTGACCTGCTATAGTAATTACCTTCTATAGTAATTGTTTAATTGTGTTTATATTGAATAGCTCAGTTACAAAATAAAGACAAAAATATTTTACATAAAATTTTATATTCTAATTAATGACTGAAATTATATTATTTAGTATTAAAAAATTGCAATAAACATTATAAAATAACACTGAAGACTCTTTTTGAAAAAAATAATTGATATTATGTTTACGCGAGCGTTATTTCTGTAGTAACTTACTTGAATTATTGTTACGATAATTCAGCGAAATAACGCTTACGTAAACATAGTGTCAGTTATTTTTTCAAAAAGAATCTTCGGCGTTATTTTGTAATGTGTGTTACAATTTTTTGGTAAGTTACGATAACTCGAATATTATAGAATAACGCTTGCGTAAATATAACATGAGTAATATCTATTTTTATCAACGCAGATTAATTTTAATCTCGGTTTAACCTTCTACAATATTTTTTTCTAGTCTTAAGAAGTAAAAAATAGGCTAAACTGAGTCTACATTGCATACTATGCATTAATCATTAACAGCGGCTTTTAAATTTAAAAGATTGTAATGACACGAACCCTCACGACGCATAATATTTAATCGTGAGAATTCGTGTTCGAGAAAAAAAATCTCGTTTCCGTCGTATAGTGGTTTCTCGTCTCACGATCAAAATAAATACTAAAATTACAACGATCACGATGTTACCGACAACGAGATATGTGAAGCGTTCAATTTCGAGAATCCACAACTCTCTTCCGGTATTACGATACCGGCATTTGTCTTTAATTGCAACTCACATTATACGAAGATTGTGAGTGTCTCATCGCATTTCATTTTTGATGCGATTCTTCCGTACGTATGTGTTATTGCGCTCGTGCTACTACAAGGAAGTGAGGGAAACACAAGTTGTTAGAATTATTTATTTTAAGTATCGAACGCTTTGCGATATCCACGTTAATGCGACACGCCCGCAACTTGATGGCAATTGTAACGTCAAAAATACGCACGTTAAATTGTTCTACGATATTAAGACCTCCGGCATTCTGCGCTACTGAACGAACTCACGAATCTGTAAATATTTTTGTGAGTCAAGTCACGTGCCAAATGAAAGGATAATAATCACAGGGGCCATATGACAAATTTAGCGAATCGAACGATAATCTTTTGATTTATATGAATATACTTATGTGTGAATGTTGCGCAGACGCGTGAATTTCATAAAACACGTTTTCTAGCGAACGAAAAAAATCACTTAGCAGACATACATCGTGAAACTCACTTCCATCCCAATTACCCCGAATCTTCTTAATTATAATATATAGTTATATATTTTACAATACTTATTAAAGTGTAACTTTATATCTTCTTTTTTTTCTTCTAGTGCCGTGACCGTATCCGATCGTTGGCGATCATGGTATTATCCATGATTGTCCTGGGAAAGAATAATGTGGTGGTTTTCCGCTGTCTTCCGCATATAGCTCGTCAATTTGACAAACTGTTTTTTAGCAAGATACTCTCGGTGATTTGCCTTCCGAGAGGTGATCAAATAAAAACCGACGATTTTTGATCGGATTTGAACTCGGATCTTCAGCTCATTAATACAACGTACATCTCTCTGAGCTATGATCGCCACTCCACTACTTTATATAATTAAAATTATTATTGCCAACTAGTGCTTCCGCAAGACAAGACAATTCAATATTTTTTGTAATCTCGTTTTGTTCTTGAAAAATCTCGAATTTTAACTTCTTGTCTTGTCTTGCCGCGATTCTTGATACAAACAATATTGTCTTGGGTGTCCGCTTTTTCTTGATTTTATCTTGAAAAATCTTGTTCTTGATGACAATTTTCCTATGTACATACCTATATTTTTCGAGAGTAGCGTAAGTTATTGTATATGCACTGAGAAAAAGATGCTTGGCATTTGTTTTTAAATGGTTTAATAAGAATTTTATTAAAACATTCTACATATTACAGTAAAGTAGGTTACAGTAAAGTAGGCTACATGTTACAGTTCATGCGGTAATGTTATATAGATTTAAAAATTAAATAAATTTAGTTAAGCAAACTGCAAATTGTAGTGAAATGATTATTATTCACACGTAATATAATTATTTGATGATAAATATATCAAAAATATAGTAACTTACGATTTTAGACATGTTTAATATTTAGTAATCTATATCAAATTTTTCTCAGTGTGAACAATCACATTTTAAATAAAATACTACAATAAAAATTCTGTTTTGTTCTTTTATTATTAAATTTTAGTAATATGGTAATTATGCAGTATTACGGATCACCCTCCGATGACCTTGACCTTGACATATGTCATCAAGGTCATCCTCCTGAGTTACCTTCGGAAGGTTTTAGCCCTCGGTCATTACTCGTTAAAAAGTTATAAACAAAAAAAGTTTCACGATACTGTGTGTATATACCTTCATATTACATTCTTCACTAAGCATAGATTGTCCCTATTATTCCTACTGTTGTTGATATTTCTTATGACTTTGAAACGGTATTCGAAAATAAACCAGTATACGATAGGTTTTCGTACAGATAACATTCTGATCATCCATCTCAAAATGAAATTTTATGAATTTCTTGCTTTAACAACGAGATACGATTAATTATTAGTTTAATCATTACATAGCAGAATTTATGTTTAAAAAAGCATTTGACTTTGACGAACGATTAGACGCTTTTTTCGAAATAATGTCTATTATGTATCCCATAAAATATAAATATCAATGAATAAAATATACATTAATATTAATAAAATAATTTTTTGTTAATTCACTGCTTTAATTAGGCTCATTACTCAAAGTCTACACAATTCTAAGTTAGCGCATAATTTGAAATATGGTGTAAGAGTGAAAACGCGTAAAACATAGATTCGCGTCAAAAATTGCAAACCCATGTGGAATGTCTCTTCGCATTGAAAAGTGTACACATGGAGTCGGGTTGATTAGCTAAGTTAACTTAACGAATATGCGAATAAACGACTTATCGGACAGCATTGAGTTGTCACGAATCATGATAGTTCTGGATGGTTGTGCTTATCATATATTTCAGCCCTAGTGGAAATAACTCCTAACTGAATTATCGTAAACACTCCGTATCTCTTGATGCTCGTGGTGCGCTAATATATTCATCAATTTCTCTCCTTTAATTTATTGACGTTTTATTTTTATCTGTTCGATACACAGAGTTTAGGTTTAGATAATCTTCCCCTAGATTTTCAATACTTTCTAAGCTTTTTTCACCATCAACTTTTGAAAATTTTTCAAAAAGTTATAATAATCAGTTCTAAAAATATTTTCAAAAAGTTTCGTTGACTCTTGTTTGAGTTCTCTTCTCCATGATGTCTCGACGAATCCTTTGTACTTATGACGAGAATCGAATATTAAGCAAAGCGAATATATCCAATTACAATTGCGATAATGCTTTGCAAGCTTATCTAAACCAGTTTGAAAAGGAAGTAAAAGCTTTTCATTGGTACATTCGGTCCTGTTTTTGGCACATGACTGATTTATTTTATCTTGAAGAAAAAAAATAATTTTTTCTATTTGGTCCAGGAGTAAATTAAAAGCAATTACAGCTGGAGGCATTGATGTTTCCTTTTCTTTAGACACAATTTGGGATGCTTGCTTAAAAAATTGAAGATATCTTAATAACTGCTGTAAAATATCCCAGTCCGAATCGTCGAGTTTGTATGTCTGAATTTCTGGACAATTCAGCCACAGCATATTATACGCGAGTTTCGCGTTATATGCAGCCTCTAACATGACTGCAGTGCTATTCCAGCGAGTTGACACATCCAGAATTGGTCTCAAAAATTTTATATTTAATGCACTGCAAAAACTTTCTAATCTATTTGCTAAAACTTTAGATTTACAAATTTTCTTAATCGTTATATCTTAATTTGGAAATAATACTAGAAACACCTTGATCATTTTCTTCTTCGTCATTATCATCAGTATCACTGTAAGACTCTTCAATGTGATCATCGGTAGTTATATCAAATATCGATCTTAATTTTGATTGGGAATTTAAATTTAAATTTATTATTTTTAAGACGTCCTGAACATCCAAATTTAAAATATGAGCAAAACAGCGAAAACGTTGATTATCAAATGATGAACCTTCTTCTTGTAATAAGTTCTTCTTGTACTTAGTTCTTTCACAAAACTTATCATTAGCTGCAGCATTATCTAAGGTAATATCTTGAATTTTGTGTTGAACTCCAAATGATATTACTGTATTTAAAAACAATTCAGCTATGTCAGAACTTTTATGTTTGCCTTTTGATTTAAGAAGATCTAATGCTATTGAGTGCAAAAGCCAATCGTCATCAATAAAGTGCACTGTAATACAACTTGCCATTTCTTCCGAACCAAACATCTACAGTATAAGATAATTTAGATTCATTTTTCTGTAAAATATCTTTTAAATTTCTTTGCATTTTTTTGTAACGGTACGCCTTGCCTCGCTAGCTCGGATTAACTCGCCGGGGTCAGGGTCGAAATAGGCGTGAGACTCTGGTTTGTTTGTGCACTGATCTTTATTGTGGATGGTGTAACAATTATTTACAGATGAGTGTGTGTGTGTGTGTGTGCGTGCGTGCGTGCGTGCGTGTGTATGTGTGTATGTGCGTGTGCGCGCGCGTGTGGCTCGCTGGGTGTGTGGCGGGAGGCACTGAGGCCTGTACAATCGGGACGAAGGTCAGTGTACGTGTGTTGAAGTGTGTGTGTGTGTGTGTGTCGCACGGTTGACTAGGCTTACTTACTACGGTCCTTACTTATTATGGATCTTACGGACTACGGAGCGGACTTACACCTACGCGAGTATATACAGCGGTGGGCTAACGGAGTCCTGGTTCGGACGGACTTACTGGCTACGGAGCGGACTTATAACTACGCGAATATTTACAACGGTGGGCTGACGGAGCCCCGGTATGGAAGGCGGTGTCCTGGGGCTGCCAGGAGGATGCCGGAGCAGGTTGAAGTCGGGCCGGATGTACCCGGTACGACGGTTGCACCCGGGTGCGCCTGGATGAGGCACGGGTGCGCCCGTGTCTCTGTGCGGAAGATCGGTTGCTCCCGATCTAGAGGATAGCAGGTTGTGATCGCAGGTAGTAGGCCAGGTCGAGTCAGGAAGAAGATCGGGACAGGACTGGTGTCTCGGTCATCGTTCGGCGCGCTTATATACCCGCTCCGGGTGGGAAATCACGTGCTCGGGTCATGTCGCGTGAGTCGTGCCGTCGGCGCTGGACGCGTGATCGCGGCATGCGGGTCGGATGCGTGTTGGTCGGGGAAGGGCTAGTGGCGAGGCAGGCTGTTGAGAATGCACGCGATACCGCGACGCGGCGAATGTGCGAAATACCGGGCTCTGCCCAGCGGTGAGCACGCGGTGTGCGTTACGTGGATCAGATGATCCACTGTAGGAAATCCGAGAAGAAGGTGAGCGAGAATCACAAGACTGTTTTAGGTTCACGACAAAAAAAAACAAGTTATTTATTTGAAACAACAACTTTCGCGGTCGACGTGCGGCTTTATGTTGGTGAAACGTCGGAGGTCACGTTCAAACAATATCGTTTAACGGTTGCGAAAAGTGCCGTGTCACGAGGTTGATTTCGCACTAATTAAACACATGGACTGTTAGCCTGGTCATCGGCTAGAAAGCGCCATACGGTGCAGGATTCACGCAATTCTAGAACGCGAGAGTACTATGAGTTAAACCTGACCACACGCCGCCGATACATAAAAATCACACAAAATGAGCAATTTAAAATGTCCGTTGTAACGGAACGAGCGTCACGAGATTCACGATCGAAATATCTCGCGTAACACTGAAGAGAATGTCCTTGAATCTGGATTTTTTCCCGACGGGAAAGCCAGAGAGAATTGAGCGATCTCTACGGCAGAGAGTCTATGCTGCGACGACCGTCCCGATTGATCACGCGGATGAAGATCCAACGTGATATAATGCGATAGAAGTCTCTCGAAAGACGTGAACTCGATATTCGGAGGAAACAGCTCCGAATCACACGAACTGCAGTTTTCTCGACGCGAAACACTTGACGTCGAAGGAAGACACACCGATGTCCAGAGACGAAACTCGCAAGGCCTTTGAACGTTTACAGAGAACTGAACAGCGATGCTTTACTATTGACGATCGTCGCAAGACTGACTTTTTAAACCTAAGATCTCGAAACGGTAACGATCCTTCGGTGAAAACAATACGTGTTGATAGGTCGCTCGGGTTGCAAGACCGCGTCACCGAATTCCAGCGCGTTAGACGGAGAGCGCGCGTGGAACCACGGACCTCTCGCTCTCGCACCTCTCGCGTTTCTTTCGAACGATAAACAGCGTGAGCAAGTGAACGATCAGCTGCTTTAACGCTCGAATTCGAAACACAGGCGAATCGCCACATCTTTAAATTCCTTTATTTTGTGCATAGAAGTTTTTTTCGGCAATTTTAAGTTATTATTGATTATTCCAAAAAAATTTTGTGTTACAGCATCGTCCAAAAAATTAAAATGCAAGTTTTTATATGCCAACCAGCAAACAGTTTACTCTGTCCATATTTATATATTTATATATTATATATTACATTTTCTTTTTTTATTTGAAAATGTAAAAAAAAACAAAACTATTAAAAAAATCGAAGAATTTAAATTTGAATTTTCAACTACGAAAAGTGTCCAAATTTCGATGCGTATATCTACTAATAAAAGAAATCATTCAACAAAGTTGAATAATATATAAAAAATATAGTGTTGCGCCTGGTCACCCGGTACGCAATGAAGATGCGTACCGAAGATTGAGTCTCGTTCCTTGGCGACGCTTGTTGATGCGTTGCCAGGAGAGTTGTTTATAGTGGAGTCAGATTAAATGGATGCCTGTATCTTTTATCTGTCAATAAATCGTACGTTTGCATTTACTAACGAGTCGCTTCTTTCCGCGAGAGTGCCGCGAATCGTGAGTGCGTGAGGGACTGTAGTGTGCGAGCGTGCAATAAGTGAGCGAGCGTGCAACAATATGTTTACACTTCAATATTATTAATTTATGTATAAAATATATAATTTACTTGTTTCATTTCAGAATTTTCATCTAATTCATATTTAAGATAATTTTGTTATTAATATACTTAATTTAAATTGATTGACTCAACTGACAAAATAATTTTATTTAAAAAAAAAGATTTTGTAAGTTAAACATATATGATCGTTTTAATTAGTTTGCATTTTCAACTATTAACCTATGCTATCACTCATACTTTTAACTATGAAACAAAGTATTGTATATTGTATACTATATATTCAATCAAGTATTCAATCAAGATTATTGAATTTAAGTTATCTATCTGAACCAATATATTGCTGCTCTTAAAAATTTTTAATTTTACTTAAAAAATAATGTAGAATTATTTTTATTGCTCTAACAAGCAATATGATATCTTTTAATCAAATTAAAAAATTTATTCATTGTAATGCAATGTAAAAATAGTTTCGATTAAATAAAAAACTAAGAAATCTTATTATTCAAATAAATCGGTAGGTACTTATATAAAAATATATAAATAGATTAATGATTTAATTTTAAAAAAATGAAAAAATGAAAAAGATGAGGTATTGGCAACGTGATTCGAAACATTGCTTTAAGTCGCTTCTTGCAACTAGATATAGTAATTTTCTTACTAATCTTATACATATATGCATCAAAATTCCATGCTATATACATAGATAGCGGGCCCACGCGGCAAAAGCTAAATAGATTTTTTCCTCCATGATATACGATCTCTGTGGCTTCGTAAACAGACTGCCCCCCCCCCCTCTCCGCAGTCCGCACGTGTCATACTCGTCAAAGATCAACGTAAACTATATGTATATCAATACATTAATATATGATTATTCATTTAAATATTACAAATGATATATTTTAGCTATAATAAAGATGATTTTTAATAATGCAGTTATTATCCATAGTTTTTTGGGGTTAACTAGCCAGAAAGTATATCGGTTGTGATATAATGCAATAATAACAGATAAAATATAAAAGAAAATAATAATTACTATTAATTCGAAATTCGTGAGCGTGCTATTAAAATGGATTATTTTATTTGTTAATATGAATATCGAAGCCTTGCATTCGAAAAGTCGGTTGCACTTTACTTATACTTATTCTCTAAATTAGTAAAACAGCATAAGTATATTATGTACTTACTGCTAAGCATTGCTGAATGATTTTTTGATTCGCTTGTAGCTTAATCTCATCTAGAAACATTCTTTGAAAAAGATCCCTGTGGTTTGTTTTGTAAATGATTTTTCATTCCATTCGTACTTCCAACCTCGTTCTCAATATTTCTACACATGAACTATTCTTTTCGCAGAGAAGGCAAACACCGATTTTTTTGCTATTTTTATTTACGGTATAACAAAAATCATCTTTGTACTTTCCCATCTTAACAGTCTTAGAATGATAACAATAAACATCAACTTTTTCACTTAAAACATCATTAGAATTTTCATCACTCTGCGATTTTTTCGCTGAGGCTAAGCCTCTTCACTTTTTCTTTTATTCATATCTATGGGTTATACACAATCCTTACATATGTCGATCGAATTACTAGTTGTAGAATAGAGAATAAGAATCTAGTTGTACACTATACTTACATAAAATCAGTCTCTACATGACACTTTGATGCAAGCATGCACGTATATATTGTTAGCCCGCGCCTGTACGTACTGTCAAAAAACAAAGTATTATTGGCCACAGTAGCGCTAGCTCTCTCCTATACAAACCGTTGAAAGGTTGATCGCTGCATATCACTGATTGAGTCCTTTTTCGGTGTAGTCCAGTGTAATGGACTACACCGAAAAATGGTCGGTCATATTAGTCGTATCAGCAAATAATATGAGTGAAAATAATGCTATAATTCAAAGTAAATTATGCTTAAGTTCACAATACATAATAACGAGAAAAGCGCATTTAAAATGATTGCATTTGCTGTTGAAAATATCTAAGCATGATCTTTTCAGTAAGGCAAGAATGTTCGAGATCTTTAGCAAAATATCTTGTTCAGATTGATTTCTTAACTTGTCACTCTTGATATTGGTCTTGATTGTTTTATCATGGATCAAATCTTGATATTGTCTTGATTTTCAAGACAAAACAAGACAAGATCAAGATTTTCTTGCATTTTGCGGAAGCACTATTGGCAACTGGTGTTGTTGTTGTTGTTGCTGCTGTGATTGTGTATCCTCCTCCTCTTTAACCTTCTCTTTAAGGAGGTAGCGTTACGATCATCTAAGGTGATTTCCTACTCATCCTTCTTATTTATCTCTTTTAGTTACTGTCACGTTATTCCATAAGAATGATGTTGCTCTCTCGGGCCCATCGCTTTATTTATTTATAGTTTTTTATTTATAGTCTTTTTATACTATTAAAAATAAAAAATTATACAAAATTATATATAAGTTGTATAAATACTATATTAATATTGCTCTTTAATTTTCATGTCAAAGATAATCAAACGTTTTTCAACTTTTCTGGCAAACTTTTTATTTCAGACTAATTCACAACGTTTCGACTGAGAATTCCGGTCCTTTTCAAGTGTAAAATACTGATACCGTCACACTTTAAAATAATCAAAACTTTGTGCCAACAATAAGCCTGAATGTTATATGTGTCAGCATACCAAATTACATTATAGAGGAAAACTAAAGTAATAATATCTTGAACGAATTTAATAAGAAATGTATAATAAAGTAAAAAAGCGCCAAGTGTACGTGTGATATGCAAAAACTATTTAATGAAAACATTTTATTCTTATTCCATTTGTATTTTCTACTACAAAAGTAATGATATGTTCGAAAGCTTGCGCCAAGTGAATATAGTAATAGTATTGTAATATTTTTTCTTCATTATGTGTTTTTATTATACCCATTATCTGCTCGTTATTTTCATAAACATACAAGAAAGAAATTTAGAAAAAATAAAATTAAGATTCACACAAAAACCACTTGGCGTGCCCAGCTGCTATTGTAGGAAACAAAGTTGAAGTTGTTAATACAACTCGGTCACGCCAAGTTTTTGTGTGAATCTTAATTTTATTTTTTCTAAATTTCTTTCTTGTATGTTAATGAAAATAACGAGCAGATAATGGGTATAATAAGAACACATAATGAAGAAAAACTATTACAACTATATTCACTTGGTGCAAGCTATCAAACATATCATTACTTTTTGTAGAAAATACAAATGGAATAAGAATAAAACGTTTTCATTAAATAGTTTTGGCATATCGAGCGTACACTTGGCGCTTTTTTTTACCTTTTTTTTAAAAAAGATAATTTTTATACGGATATCACTTCTTTTTTTACAAAGACAACACATTATAATCATACGGTTAATGAAATAAATTTTAATTATTGTCATAAGGTTATTTAATTTTATTTTTAAAATATATATATATCTTACATAACTCTTAATAACTTATAAAATTTATTAAGTATTTAAAAAAAATTTAATCGCATTTGATGTGCGGTTCTCGCTGTTATTATTCTCGCACTCACCTAGTACGCCCATCGAGTATCTCTTTCTATGTTATATATCTAGTGTCTTTTCTTTGTCCAACATTCGCGCTCATCTAGTGTCTCTGTTTATTTCACTCGTGCTCATCTAGTCTCTGTCTATTTCACTCGCGCTCATCTAGTGTCTCTATACGTGGTATCATCTAACTGAAAAATTTTCAGTTGAAGAATTTTAGAACGTTTCTTAATCATAAAATCGATGATTTTAGACTTTAAGCTAGAATATCTCAATTAATATAAAACGTAGAGAAAAAGTAAAGACAGTTTTATTATATAAAAGACACCCAAGGAATCGATTAAGCCTATCCAGAAACGCATCCGTTCAGCCGTTATTATAGCCCATAAATCTTGGTTGTGCTGAACTAGTCGTGCGGCGTAAATATAGCGTCCATGTCGTTACTTTGCATCACTTCGCGCGTACACTTGGCGCAAAACACTGCCGTGTTTCTTGACTCTTAAAAAATTACCTTTTTAAAAAAAGGTAAAAAAAAGTGCTAAGTCCGCGTCAAAAAGTATCTTTGCAAAATAGTATAGTATTTTTATTAGTATTATTAACTCTAAAAAAACTATTTAAAAAACTATAAGTTATTTCAATTATACATTCTACAAAAATAATGATATCAACAAATTGTGCTAAGTGAAAATAAAAATTTATAAAAATATTTTAATAAAAAATGTTACAAAATACTATAAAAAATAGTTGTTTTAATTTTTTTTTATATCCTACTAAAATACTGATATCCAGAAATTATGCTATTTGAAAATAAAAATTTAATATTTTCAC
The DNA here is from genome assembly GCA_901521435.1 of Crematogaster levior. NCBI lineage: Eukaryota > Metazoa > Arthropoda > Insecta > Hymenoptera > Formicidae > Crematogaster > Crematogaster levior. The sequence continues at coordinate 250,031 of CABEGB010000816.1, forward strand.
AAAAAGTTATACATAATTGTTTTAATTTTAAAAAATTATGGTATTACAACGTTGCCCCAACTTAATAAAACTTTTTGAAATAAAATATATATTTTTAAAATTTCTAGTATATGTATTAAAAGAAAAATTATATTAAATAAAAATAGTTCGAAAGTTTAATTTAAAAAAGAAAAACAAATAATGTAAAAATATAAAATTAAAAATTATTTACAAAAAATTAAAAATTAAAAATTAATGGAAAAATATAAAAATGTATATAAAAATTAAAAATTAATATAAAAATAAAAAATTTAATTAAAAGACTTAGCTCTGCTACAAAATATGCTATTTTAAAAATTAGCAGCGCTAAGTCTTTCAATTAAATTTTTTATTTTTATATTAATTTTTAATTTTTATATACATTTTTATATTTTTCCATTAATTTTTAATTTTTAATTTTTTGTAAATAATTTTTAATTTTATATTTTTACATTATTTGTTTTTCTTTTTTAAATTAAACTTTTGAACTATTTTTATTTAATATAATTTTTCTTTTAATACATATACTAGAAATTTTAAAAATAATATTTTATTTAAACTATTTATATACTAGAAATTTTAAAAATATATATTTTATTTCAAAAAGTTTTATTAAGTTGGGGCAACGTTGTAATACCATAATTTTTTTAAAATTAAAACAATTATGTATAACTTTTTGTGAAAATATTAAATTTTTATTTTCAAATAGCATAATTTCTGGATATCAGTATTTTAGTAGGATATAAAAAAAATTAAAACAACTATTTTTTATAGTATTTTGTAACATTTTTTATTAAAATATTTTTATAAATTTTTATTTTTACTTAGCACAATTTGTTGATATCATTATTTTTGTAGAATGTATAATTGAAATAACTTATAGTTTTTTAAATAGTTTTTTCAGAGTTAATAATACTATACTATTTTGCAAAGATACTTTTTGACCCGGATTTAGCACCTTTTTTTACCTTTTTTTAAAAAGGTAATTTTTTAAGAGATATCACTCTTTTTTGTACACAATTTACTTACGTACACAAATACTTTTTTGTACACGTTTGTGTATCAATAAATCTGTATTATGAGAAATAAGAGGAACAAAAATGATTTCGCAAGTTCAAGTTATTTTTCAAGTTATTTTTAGTTTTTTTACAAAATCACTTTCAGATAAAGATGTTTTCATTCGCTAAAGTTTTTAACTCAACATAATTAAACAGACGATTAGAAATTATAAGAACGTTTATTTTTGTAGGATGATTAAATAACTAAGTAAAGATGTTCATCCCTTGGCAGTATGTACATCGTCAAATCCTTTGTGAAAATGTGCCACTTTAAAATGGAATCATTCCTTAGTTTCTTTTCATCTGGGCACTCATGCGCTGATTGTGATTGCCTTGTGAAGCCAGTTTTCTTTCTATTAACCAGGCCGTTTTTATTTTGACCTTTGGACTTGCCTTAAAAAAATTGTAATTTGAATCAGTGATGAAAGTTTTATTAGATAGCCAAAATGTTACCAAAGCTTTTCTATGAACAAGTAAGAAATATGATTAAACAAGAAACGCAATTAAAGTAGTTATATATGTATATTCACTAGTATCTAATTAAATTGTATTAAATATACTATTCAATTAATATTACATTTCAGATACCACTGGAATGTAATAGATCAATATTTCAGTGAACGTATGTAAATACAAATAATATATTTCTATAAAACAATGATTTTATACATTTGTCAAATAAAAACAAAAGTTTCTTATTTTGTCTATTATCATGTCATTATCTATTATCTATCTATTATTATATTCATTATCGTTTTAATAGCTTAAATTGAAATATGAAATTGATTTTAAAGAAATTTACACAAATAAATTTGCAATTTACCATTTATATCGTATGCATTTTTGCCATCTCTTGCGAATTGTTTTCGCTGTTCAGCTTTAGCGCGTAATTCTTCTGAGTTTTGTACAAAATGATTATTCTGTACAGGTTTCTCGTTTTCATTCTCAGTGTCATCCTCGGAGCTGGCATCATTTTTATCGCGTTTATGAAATACCTGCATAATAAATTTGTTACTTAGGCAACAAAATTCACAAATAAATAAAATTAAAATTAAAAATATAAAATATTTAAACTAACCCTCGGAGTGGTGAAAGGCCTAGAATCTATTTCTGTGGAATCGTCTGGTGCGCTACACCGAATGTCATGACTATCATATGTGTGTCATCATATTTATCATCCTATTCATCAGCGAGCAAGGCTGTACTTCTCATAAATATTCCACGATTTTTAATTTCAGACTTGTCGTTCAACATTTCATTTGCACTTCTGTTCTTATCTTTTCTAGAAAAAAGATATATTGTAATAGTAATATTAAAATTTATGAATTTTGCACAAATTCAAGACTTACTTTTTTCTCATCTCTAACATGTCCGTAAAGTTCACTGTCATAATTTCGAAATCATTGTTGTAAGAAATATTTAATTCTTGAAAATTGTTAGAAAGATTTACAACAGCCGGGTTTATAGCAGCCGACGTTTCCTAAAAGAATGTAAAGAACATGATGCAGATTAATTTTCACTATTGCAGCTTGTCATAATATAGAAATTATTATTCTATTACTTTACTTTTCATTATCGTTGCCCCTAATAACCTAACTTTTGTTTATCGATGTCACTTACTGTCGATCGATTATCGATCATACTACGTTATTGTAAACGTGCCCAAAAAATGACGTCCTGTATAGCACATTTCTTCACCTCTCACCGCTACTCCCCTTGCCAACACTTTAGCACATTTCTTCGCCCCTGACCACGGCCCCCCTTGCCCACACTTCCAGAGTGTCGCTAGCGATCTTATGTCGAATGCCTCAACCGTACATCGGAACGGTCGACGACGACAACGACGTTTTTTACTTAATATTTTTCACATTTTGACTTTGCGTCGTAATAACTCGATTTATAGAGCATGTAGCCCAAAAATAAAAACACTTTTATTATATAATTCAACCCCACTCTATCGATTGAGATTACTTAGAACTCAATCCATTGAGCGGATATATGAAAACCAGAAATATTGAGTGCTCTCAACTGACCGACTCGCGTAATAAGACACGGTAGTGTCTTGTCTCTTGATCGTTTGATACGAACTCTCGAGCGTTAACTAAATATTTCATTTTTTTAGTACGTACGTTTACTAACGCGCAGAGCTGTTTAATTGTAAGTTTGGCAATGCTCGCAGTGGAAAAAGGTTCGCTATTACGAATTTACACTTGCAACATAGTTCTGCGGTTATGTATCAGCTAATTGATCGCTTATCACTCGCACACGGAAAACGCTAGCGCGAGTATGCGCGCTTACCGAAATGTGAATAACCTTATTTTCCTGACACTTATTTGCAATTATTTAAAATAATTAATTAAAAATATTCAATATACATGCATATTTTTACCTTCGTTATTGTTATTAAATGTCGCTAATTACTGTTTCAATTATAAATTCGTACGTAAAAACTAAATCTTATTTCGCGAAGTAGATGTACGCTGAACATTTTTAAATGTCGCAGTAGGTTAAAACATAAGAAAGAGAGGACATCGCACTTGTAAAGACGATATAACGATTAAATATAACAACTAAAGCAAAATAATTATATATAATTATGAAGTGTGTACCTTACTAATTTAAATAATGTTGTATAGTATGTATAATATTGTATTAAACAACAATTCTTAACAATTTATAAGTGCGCTGTTACCGCCAACTTTAGTAGTAACAAATCACAAGAAGATTATACGGTCTTATGTGATTTGATATCCTATAATTATGTACATTGATATCAATATTTTCATAAAGTACTTTGATATATTTATTTCAGAAGATTGTCCCTCATATAAAAATAACATATGGAAAAAGATAATTATTGTATCTAATAGAGCTACGTACATTTTACCATCAATCATGGTAAACAACATTTCGTAATTTACAATAACATTATCGCATTTTGTGAGCAACAAGTTTGTTATTTCGTTTTGTATTCTGTGCCACTTCCGATGCATATTTCTCTTAAATATGTATGTTGCGACTTAATAGATTTAAAATCAAAAGTAAAGCCAAACATATATTTTTCTTTCGAGTATAAAGAAACTTCTATTCGATTTTCACAAAAATTTATCACTTTTTTAGCTTTATTTAGCTTTATTTGGATTTTTTATGACAAAATTCAATATTTTTGTGTGTCTGTGCATAGATGGTGTCATTGGTGTCATTGCATAGATGCAATAACCGCTACATGGCGCACTCTTAAATCGCTTTCTTGAAAATGAATTTTGCATAGTCGAAAGCGTTAAACGACTCACTGCTCTCCTTTCAGAATCGTTGGAAATAAATCGTTGCAAATTGAACTATTTCCATTTGATTTTCATTTGTTAACTGGTTTTCTTTGAATGAATAGAACAGTGTTCCTGATTTATATTATACAGAGTGTCTGAAAAGTTTCAGCACAGCCGAAGTACAGCTAGATTGACATACTGATGATAAAAGTTAAATACCATTATGCAATATTCGCAATAGTTATTGAGTTATTAATTAAAGTATCTGAGCTAATGCGTGCGTGAAAAAGTGGTAGGTTGGACTGTTCGGCTTCCTCGCTTCTTCGTTTCTTCGCTTGTCGGCAACATTGAACAGCGTGAGGAGGAGTCACGCGGCGAGTATCGGCGCGGGGTGAGGGATTCGCGATTCGCGACTCGATTGTCGCACATTCCTTGCCCCGCGCTGATACCTTACTCGTCGCGTGACTCTTCCTCACGCTTTTTAATGTTGCCGACATGTATAAGCGAGGAAGCTGAACAGCCCAATCTACCACTTTTTCGCGCGCATTGGCTCAAACACTTTAATTAATAACTCAATAACTATTGCGAATATTGCATAATGGTATTTGACTTTTATCATCAGTATGAGCCAATCTAGCTGTACACTTCGGCTGTGCTGAAACTTTTCAGACACCCTGTATAAGTGTAAATCTTTTTTGTAACTTTGTTTTGTTGATATCCGGTTTCTGTGTGATTACTGGCAACATTAACAAATAAAGATTTATTCTCTTTCTTAAGAAATTTACATGCTATGACTTATACAGAACAATTGTTCAACTTCGTCGTTCAAAGATTAAATATTAATTTATCAGAATCTGAAAAAAATTTTTTATTTTTTCGGAAAGAAAATTCCGAAAAAATAAAATATTTACGATTATTTTTCTCTAACTTTTCTATACAATGGAATAAATTACATAAAACATTAACATGTTAAAAAAAAAATAACTCGTGGCTTAATAAAGAATTTCAAATTCCAAGTAATGTCAAATATGGATGTTCATACAAATCTGCGTGCACTACTTCGTTATCATATAATAAATCTTTGAAAGAAGTTAGTGAAAGACAAAAACGGAGGCTAAAAGAATGAGAGATTTTTGTGAAAATCGAATGGCAATTTCTTTATATTCGAAAGAGAAATGTTTTACTTCTCAGTTTAAATCTGTCTAAGTCACAATACATACATTTAAGAGAAATATGCATCAAAAGTAGCACAAATCAATATCCTATTATAATGTTCAACAAGAAAAATTAGAATGTTTTGGCGGATAAAAAATAAAATAACACCAAAAAATAAAATAACAATAACAATGACGATCACTTCAATTGACTTACAAGCCGTTTTAGATCTCACGAGTGAAAGACTACTTAGAGTTTGTGAACAAAATTTAGACAGCCATACAAACTTGAAATTAATTTGCAAGTGGGGTTTTGATGGAGCTTCTAATCAAAGCACTTATAAGCAAAAATTTCAAAATGAAAATGTAACGGGTAATGCTATTGTTATGATCAGTTTTGTTCTCCTTAAATTAATGAGTGACTGTGACGTTGTGTGAACAAATCCAAATCCGTCCCCTAAAATCACAGGGTCAGACGAATCCTTAATAAGGAAGTTTTCCGTAATACTGCAAGTGCTCTCATGTGGAGAAAAGACAAAAAAATTTGGTTTATTTAGTCTCGAAACTGCTAAAGAATTTGTTAGACACTATGGATGATATTACATAACAGCTTCCGTGCATAAATTGTTAATTCACGGGGAAGCAATAATTTTCAATTTTTTGATCCCGATTGGACATTTACAGTACTGGACAAAATAAATCATACATCTTTCAACAAATTGAATTCGTTAATGTAACTATTTTGAAAAAATATTAACAGTAACAAATTAAATTTATTGAAAGGTGTATGATTTATTTTATCCAGTACTAAATAGATATAAATTTAATTTGTTACTGTTACTATTTTTTAAAAATAGTTACATTAACGAATTCAATTTGTTGAAAGATGTATAATTTATTTTGTCCAGTACTGTATCAGAAGAGATGAGTGAAGCACGAAATAAAGAGAATACAGAATGTTTGGGAATACAGAAAAATGCATTCATGTAAAATGGACAGCGTAAACACTAATGAAGATATTTTACATCAGTTATTAATTTCATCTGATCCCGTAATTTCTAATTTACGACCTAAAAATAGCGAACAGAAAAAACAAGATATGTTTCCCGAGACATTGCAAATGTTGGTATAAATACACATAACAAGTACAATACACATACAACACATAAATACTTAAATGCACGCACAGCAGAGAGGGTTTCGAATCATTAAATACTGGGAGTGACCATGGTCGTTATCACTTCTATGACATAGAAACAATACAAACGCACGCACACACACCCAAACACGCGCGCGCGCACCCACACCCACATCCACACCCACATACACACACCCACATACACACACCCCCACACACACACATACACACACACAAATATGTAAAATTCGACCATTTGTGGTGCATATTAGTTGATACTAATGCCGACGATAACAGCGCCTTAAAATTGTTGTTAAAAATTGTTGTTTAATATAATATTTTACACAACAATTATTTATTAGTAAGGTATACACTTCATGATTATGTTTATATAATTATTTCGCTTTAATTATTACATTAATTATTACATTTGTTTTTACAAGTTCGATGTTTGCTGTTTCCTATTTTCCGATTCCACACAGTTACACATTGATTCAAAATGATTTATCAATATTAATGTAAAATAACTGTAAATATTACGATTTATAAAATAATTAATTAAATCTACAATAACAATATTATAAAGTAATTTTTAATATTTTTAATTGCATTTATTAATATTAACTGTGCAAGACATATACATATTGAGATTTTCTCGGGGTCCTTTTTGCGATAAGTGTATCTTTTAAATAAATGTATCTCCTAGCAGAGATGACTACAGCTAAAACATGTCATTTCACGAAGAAAAACATTCCTTTAACCCTTTCGCTACGGCAGTGTGCTCCGTCGGAGTGACACCGTTGAACGGGCCACCGTGCCGCCGGAGTAGCGGCACTGAACGGAGCACTGCGCCGAAAAGTGTGCATGTTGCGCTTAGATAAAACAATGCATGTTTATATTTCACTTGTTTAAAACAAATGCGAACAAACCAGAGAATGAGACAAGTGTGATCGATGTGCACTATGCGTAAAAATAAAAACATCGCGGGTCTCATGGTCAAGTGAGGTCGTCGCGCGGATGTCGTCTATAGGCGACGCTCGTACACACAGGTCGTCGCGCGGATGTCGTCTATAGGCGACGCTCGTACACACAAGTCGTCGCGCGGATGTCGTCTATAGGCGACGCTCGTAGCGAAAGGGTTAATCAAATCTGACAAATAAAAGTTTAAGATTTTATAAGATTTTTTAATAAAAGTTATTTATATAATTTAGTTATTGGGATTTTCTTCAAAACATAATAAAATTAGTTGTCAAGTCTTAAATTATTTTATTCGTTGATTTGGATTTTTTTAAAGTAAAAGAGTAGTCTATTTGATGTATAACAGTTGGTAGTTAATATGGTAAGTAAAAAAAACTATACTATCTTGAAAGTAGACAACTAAAATGATGGAAACCCAGAATTGTCACACTCGTAATATTTAAAGTCATTTTACGCTCCGATTATAACAATATATTTCAAAATGAAGATTATATACTATTTCTATGATATTTCTAGTAATCAAATTTACAATTAAAAACTGGATACAAAAAAATTTTTTTGAGCTTATATCCACATTTTTACATAGTTCGATTGCGCGTCGTCTGTGGACCTACGACCTGTGGCGATACGAAAAACAAGTTTTTTTTGTGGAAACTTTTTTTTAATATTTATTCGTCATGTCTGATGTTCGATTCGAGAGAATTTTATTCCGCCGAGTAGTAAGATGTGCATTATCGTTTGCAATGTAACACAAGTGAAAGAAAAAAAGAACAAAGTAAGCTATAGAACAATTAATGGTAATAAACTAAAAATTTAGCTGTATACCAATCACATGAGCAAGTTATTATATGACATATTTGCCTAGACAAATCTTTAATAATATAAAACTTTCATATGACAATAAATGTTTTGGCTTGCAAAGCCTTCATTAGTGTTGATAGGAAAAAATAATACATATAAATAAAATGGTAAGTTTATAAGCATTATATGTTATTTGTTCAAGTGTGAAATAACGCATAAGAGACAAGAAGCCAAAAAATTTTACTCAAAAAATTTTGATTCTTCCTTCAAATTTTTATCCATATAATTTGATTCAAATGTCATTTTTGGAATCAAACATTAAAGGGCGAAAATGTAATAGTCATGTACATAAAATAATAATTGCAAATTGTCAGCTCTCTTCAGATTGGAAAGTCATAGAGTATAGCCAATAATTCCCTCCGGTTGAATTAAGTTGAAAGCTGTGTTTGTTACAAAAATTTGTTATAAATAAATAAAGGATTAAAAAAATTACAGCATATAACTAAAAACAGGAAAAACTCCACTTACTTATGTTAGTGAACACAGAAAATGCTTTTAGGGAGTGATCAATTATTATTTAAGAGATTGTCTTTATTTATTATTTAAGATGACATCATGTTATTATTACTGTTTGAGTGAATGATAAACAGTTATCAAAAAAATAAATACAAACCATCTCTAAAGAAAGCTGACAATAACGCTTACATAAAAACAAAGTGACTAGTTGATTTTTTTACTTATTTGGCAAGTTCAGATAAGTCCTATTTAATAGCTCCGTGTCCTTTCGTGAATTAATTATATTCTTTTGCTCTTTTATATGGATCATCTTGGAAACTAGTCTTTTATAAAAATTATTTTCCTTGTCCAAAATACTTATATTGGTCCAGTCGAATGAATGATTAAATTTTAGGATTAAATTTTAGGATGTTCTGTAACAACGAATGTTTTAATGGATCAAGTTTAATATTAACGATGTGTTCCTTAATCTTGGTACCCAGTTGTCTCTTCATTTGACCAACATACGAAGTATCACAGTTCATATATGAAATTTTATAAACTATGTTACTGTACTTATCCTTTTTATTTCTGTATTTTTACAAAGCGATTAAGACGAAGTCCCAAACTAATGTTCGAATTTAATTTTGATCCCATCACGTTTGAGATATTTTTTATGTAGGGTATTGCTATGTAATTTTTCTCTATTCCTATCTGAATCATAATCTTTGTTATGTCTAAGCCATTTTTATTAAGTGATTAAACCTTTTATTTTTCTGTTTACATATTTTAATATCATATAGCTATTGTCTAATAAAGTATTAATACACAAATTCTTGTGGTGGAATTTGGGATAAGATAACAAGATTGCCCTGTCAACCAAGCCAAATATCATGTCATTAATTTTTTTATTTTCTGGATGGTAAGAAAAAAGTGAAAACTTTCCTGAGAAAGTTTTTTTATGAAACCGATCTAGTAAAATATTATTATTTTCCACAATTTTAAATCCAAAAAATTCAATGTTTCGTTATTTATCTTCTCTGTAAATTGTAATCGTTTATGATGACTATTGAACTTGTCAAGGATGTAAAACACTTCACCCATCTGGAGCCGATATAATAATATCATCTACGTATCAGTAATAAAATTTTAAATTAAAGTCTAGAGAGTCTATAATCAGGAGACGCGGTAGTGTCTCCGGCCATGTTCAAATTTTGGACGCTACAAGTCGCTTATCCAGAACTTTTAAAGTCGATTTTTTGGAGGTACAGAACCATTAAAATATAAAAAATTTTGAAATGCATGTAGCATATTCTGAAAGGTGGCATCGCCACGAGTAAATTAAGCCAAAAAAAAAAAAAATCGGTCAAGCCGTTCTGGACATACAAACGGTCAAAAATTGATGTTTTTCATGAAAAATTTTCTTCTTCTCTGTCAGCAGTCATATGTACACTTCTCTTCTCTCTTACCTTTCACTCACACCTCCCCCAACTTCCACTCACCCTCCCCTCCCCTCACCCCCTTTCTCACCACGCCCCCTTCCACCCCTCCCCTCCCCCTCTATTTTTTCATTTTTTCGCTCTATCTCACACTTTTTCATCATCTTTCACCCCCTCTCACTCTCTCACACCCTCTCTGGTGTATTTACCATTTATTAAAAATTTTCAAAAACCACCCCTTGAGGGTGAAATTTAATATCTCAAAAACAGTACATTAAAAAAATACGGTACTTGTGTCGTTAATTAACATTTCTTATGGGGTTAATTTACTGCTCAATAAAAATTTTCAAAAACCACCCCTTGGGGGTAAAATTTAATATCTGGGAAACGGTGAATTGTAAAAATATGAGACATGTGCCGTTAATTAAGGTTTCTTATGAGGTCAATTTACATCCCAAAAAATTTATATATATTTATATAATGGGATATAACAGGGAGTAAAATTTATAACATTGTCCTTTAACTTCAAAAAATTCTAAGTTTTTAAATAAACCTAATAAATAAAATTGAAAGTGATAATAAATATTTTCTCAATTTTTGATCTCTCTATACTAAACGATAAGAAATTAATCCTAATCCATCTCATCCAAATAAAATTCTAAGTAAATTAGGTCTAATGATTATTAATATTATAGACATAATCTTCAATATATAATCTTAAATAAAATATTAATATAAATACTAAAACTGTTAAAAATATATAATACCATGAATATTGATATTTCATTAAGTATTTTTCATTTCATTAAGTTCAGTATTTCATTAAGTTATTTCATTAAGTATTTTATTAAGTTTTTCATTAAATATTTTCCGAATTATAAAGCTCCAAATTTGCAGTACTTTGATATAAAATACAAAATATTTCGTAAAATATTTAGTTTTCGGTAGGTCTTACCCTAATACTTTTATGCACAAAATAATAAGACAAAACTATTGGTGCAAAGAATATAGTTATCCTTAAAGAAAAATACGCAATTGCATATTGCAAATAGCATAACTTTTTTAAAACTTTGCGTTTTTTTTTGCACCAATTGATTCATATATCTGTACTTTAAAAAGTAGGTGATATCTCAAAAAATCATAAATGAAAAGGTCAAGCCATGTTCAAAAATAGACCCTCAAGATTTTGAATTTTTATGTACTTTCACTTAGAGTCAAATTTTAATTAATTTTACTTATATACACCTTATGTATGTTCATTTTGAATTTGCACTTTGAATAACATATCAGTTATTTTTCGTGGTAATATATTATTAAATTTATTATATTATTTATTTTATTAATTTATTTAGATAATATACACTTTATGTATGTTCACTTTGAACTGGCACCTTGTATAATATATCAGTTACTTTTCATGGTGATATATTATTAGATAATCATTTAAATTTGTAAAAATTCAAAATCTTGAGGGTCTATTTTTGAACATGGTATTCTTTTCGAGATCCTGTAAAACTAAATCCGCAATGATGAGCGATCAAAGAGCCCATCGACGTACCAAAATTCTGTTTGTAAATGACTTACAAGGGAAGTGTCACAACTGTCTGGAACCAATTTGATTCTCCTTCAAATATGTTGTTAAATATACAAATCTAAGAGACACGTATTTTTTTATATGTGCGGATTTTGACTTTTAAGGGGTAAAACACCCTTTGAAAAAAAAACGGTTTTTATCTTTCAAGGCGAATATCTTTGAAACTATTAGAGATAGAAAAAAATGTTTCAAATAAAAGTTGAATGATTTTAAGAGTTTTTTCAAACAATGTAAAAAATTTTTTTACTTTTTTTTAATTTTTCAAAACACTCCCACTACCCATCAATTTTTTTTTTAATTTTTAAAATTTTTATCACATTAAAGCTTATTTTTTTACGAATCCAACCATGTATGATAAGGTTACGTTCCGAAAAATCATTTTCGAGAAGTCATTACAAACCCCTCCGTATATACTTACGTTATTCGTGCTCGTATCGTACCTACTATGTGCGTAAGTGTAATAATTATTGTCGAAATAAGATATTTAAAAAAATGTTAAATTTGTAAGAAAATAAGCTTCTATTCATGGCGATAAAAAAATTTTGGAATTTTGAAAAAAGAGTGATGGAAATATTTAAAAAATTAAAAAAAATTCTTTTGCACTGTTTTATAAAGTACTCCTAAAATCATTCAAGTTTTATTATATGATATTTTTCTAGCATTACAGATTATTAAAAAAATTAAGAATTAGGGTAGTTTTTATTATGTATTATATATTTTTATTATATAATTTTAAAAAATCCATATGATTGTGTTTAAATTTGTCTTTTAGTATGCCAAGTATATTCTGATGAAAAAAATATATTCAAGGGCTAACATACCGAGAAAAAGTGCTTATGTGTAGCCAAACATAAATCAATTCTCATCATGTCGCGGCAAAAAGTAATTTAAAGGCTAAAAGAAAATTAGTGCAACAGGGAAAACTTTTACTTTATCTTATTGTTTCTACACTTGGGGCTGTATTATCCAAGATTAATAGAAAGTAAAAAGAAAATAAAGGAAAGGAGTAAAAGAATAGTTTTTATTTCAATGGAAAATCTTGAAAGAATACAGCGAATGTAAAAATCAGCAACAATCTGAAAATATTAACGCGATGACGGATAACTCAACAAAAAATAATACGAAGATATCAAATGTGGAAAATGTTAATAATTTTGTTACGGACTTTTTTATCGTGATTTGATATGTGGATGTGCGTATTCTTAACCTCGCAACTCCTATCGACGAAGACGAAAGGTGGAAATTATTATTATTAAATTATACGAAAGTACGCTATTTTTATTTAGCTTGAAAAGCGAGAAAATATTGACGCAATGATTCGTACAAACGCTAATGATAATGATGTACAGAATGAGTGACAGGTAGAACGAAGACACAAATTTAAATGGTTGATGGTGATAATCCTACAGAAAAGAGAATTTTAATTAGCAGTGACAGTGACGTTAGCGGTAGTAGTAGTTTTAGAAAAAAAACGCGGTAGAATTTAATTGGTGGAAAATGTGCAAAATGTGGTTCAAAGAAATATGCAAAAATCTTATCGCACATACGCTATTGAAATATTTGCGAGAGGGAGAGGGAGAGAGGGAGCGGGAGGAGAGAGAGAGAGAGAGAGAGAGAATGAATGAATGAATGAATGATCTTTATTTAGCCTCCTCGGCTATTTAACAAAAAGAATAATACATTGTCTACACATTAACAATTAACAACAAAATATATAAAATACTAAATAATTACTAAATAATACAATAACTTAAATTTAAATTACATTATAATATATATATACTTATTTATTACATTATAATATATATATTCTCTCTTTTAGCCTACGCTTAAATAATTCTATTCGTTCACATGTTTTTACTTCAGTTGGCAAAGCATTATACATTTTCGCTCCTTCGTAAAACATACTCTTTTGCGCGCTTCTTGTTTTCCGAAATTGGATTGCAATATCCCCGGCTTGTCGTGTTTGTCTTTTACTCTCATTTCCTACTATTACTATCCTATTCCTTAACTGATTTGGTAACATATTTTTCAAAATCTTAAAAATAAATATGCACACATTACAATATAGCCTCTGTTTTATGGACATGAATTGCAGACTTTGCAACATATGTTCCACTTTGGTATACCTATTACATTGCAATATAACTCGCATGGCTCGATTTTGCGCTATCTGCAATTTATATAACTGTGTTTCCCCCATATCTATTAACAGCGTTGCACAATATTCAAAATGAGGTGCTATAATTGATTTATATACAATACATCTGGTATACATCGATATAAAGTTACCTATTCTATTTAAAAAACTTGTTTTCTTTCCTATTTTTTTTAACATATAATCACAGTGATCTTTAAATCGGAGCCTATCATCAATAATTATACCCAAGTATTTAATTACTTCTACTCGCTCTATCTCAGTTCCATCTGAACATTTCAATACAATATCTGTTTTTAATTCCTTCCTAATACTCCTAACAATCATGTATTTCGTTTTTCCAGCGTTCATTTTCAACTTATTTACATTCATCCATTTTTCTACTGTTCTAAACGCTATTCATTTTATTCTCTATCTCCGCACTGCTTTCTCCAGTTACATATATTAATGTATCGTCTGCGAACATTTTTATGCTACAACCTTCCGGACAGACCTTAATTATGTATATCGTTTATATACATATATAATAAATAACAGAGGCCCCAACACAGACCCTTGTGGCACTCCATATTCGGTGGCAATTAATTTTGACCACTTATTATTGACACGGACCTGTTGTGTTCTATTGTTTAAATATGATTTTAACCATTTTAATACTATTCCTCTAATTCCATATTGGTATAACTTCTCTATTAATCTTTCTCTATCAATTGTTTCAAACGCCCGTTTAAGATCTATAAAAATTACTCCTACTATTTTTCTTTCACTTACTATTAATTTCCACTCGTCAATAATAGTTTGAATCGCCGTTTCACAAGAATATTGTTTTCTAAAACCCGATTGATGCTCCGTTATGATATTATTAGATTCAAAGTACATTTCAATTTGTTTTTTTACTACTAATTCTAATACTTTTTCGAAATTTGGTAACATATTAATAGGCCTATATTCACTTGCTTTTTTTGCCTTTTCTACTTTTGGTATCGGTATTATTGTCGATGTTTTCCAACTTTCAGGAAAACAACCTTCTCTCAAAGAATTGTTTATCAAATCGACAAATTCCTTCTTCACTGCCAATTCCTTCTTCACTGCGCAAGATGCTACTTTAAGTATGTCACTAGTTATTCCCTCTTCCGTACCTTTTTTATTTGGCAATCCCGTGATAATTTCCTCTAAGTCTTCTATTTTAATCATTTCAAAATTTTCTATACTGCTGTTATTTTCAATAACATAAATATTTTTTCTACTCCCCGGACTTCCGCTCGGACTTACATTTCTAAACTTTCCGCTATCTATAGATTTTACAATATTATTAATACTTTGTATATAATACATGTTAAATTTATCAGCTATATTGCACTTGCTCACGTCTCCTAATATTTCAAAATCTATATTCTCTATTTCTCTCGTATGCATTGGTTTATCTCTAATTATTTCTTTTAAAGTTTTCCACATTTTTGTTGGGTCATTCTTATTACAATCTATCATGTTTTTGTAATATTCTTTCTTCTTTTCTTTAATTAATTTGACTACTGTATTCCTTTCACTTTTAAATTGCATCCAATTTTGTTGCGTATCATCGAATAAAGCATTATTATATGCCTCATCTCTCTTATTTGCTGCTACTCTTATATCATCTGAAAACCACTTTTTCCCTTCCCATGCTTTTGGAATTCTAAATTTTTTCTTAGGTGCTGTACTATCCATATATATATAGAGAGAGAGAGAGGGAGAGGGAGAGAGGAGAGGGGGGAGAGAGAGAGATTATATCATCTAAAATTAGCTAGAATGGACTCATATATATATATATAAATATATATATATATTTTATTTTATATATATATATATATATATATACAGGGTGTCCCTAAATTCGCGCCCACGGAGTACAAGGCGTGATACTTTAGGCTAAAAGAAATAACTTTTTCCTTTAGCAAAATTGCGTGCGATAAGTAGTTTTTGAAGGAGAGCAGGTTGAAGTAAACCAATAGGCGTTCTAGTGTAAGTGGCGCTCAGGGCCGGCGCGCGCGCTTCGCTCACTTGTATCAAATTCTTGACTAGTATTTACAAGTAATGTTAAAACATTAATGCTTTGTTATAATTAGTTTACTATGAATTTATTTTTATCTTAGTTATGATTTTATTTTAATTATACATATAATTAGTTAGATTATACTTAAGACTCAAATAATAAGAATCAACTTGAATACTGAACCGTGATCTTTTTCCATATTGTATTCTTTAAAAAGTGAATAATTAACAAAATAAATATTGCTTTTATTTCTTACGTAATAAAAGATAAAAGAATGTTTGATTTCGTAGATCTATCTGAAAATAGAGACAAACGTAAATAGTAATGCATTAATGTTATGTTATGTTATGTTATGTTATGTTTAGCATTAATGTTTTAACATTACTTGTAAATACTAGTCAAGAATTTGATACAAGTGAGCGAAGCGCGCGCGCCGGCCCTGAGCGCCACTTACACCAGAACGCCTATTGGTTTACTTCAACCTGCTCTCCTTCAAAAACTACTTATCGCACGCAATTTTGCTAAAGGAAAAAGTTATTTCTTTTAGCCTAAAGTATCACGCCTTGTACTCCGTGGGCGCGAATTTAGGGACACCCTGTATATACAGGGTGTCCCATTATAAAACATCCAGTCGAATATTTCGAAAACCAAGCCCGGGAGAGAAAAATTTTTCAGACAAAAGTTATTTGGTTTCGAGGGGCCCATAAGATGATACCATTGGTTTGACCTTGAAGAATTATTTGAAAGTTACATGAAAGTCACCTCAATTTTTTTAAATGGCATCCCCTATTTTTTATTACATATTCTTGTAGCTGACTTCAAGAGCTTTCCAAAACACTATAATAAAGTATTTTTTTATTAAGTATTTTCCGAGTTATAAAGCTTGAAATAATTTCATAATTTTACATAAACTGTAAAATATCTCGTAAAATATTTACTTTTCGATGACCTTACCTCAATACTTTTATGCACAGAATAATGAGAGGAACCAATTGGTGTCAAGAAAACACATAGTTGTTTTTAAGAAAAAATATGCAATTTGTAACTAACAATTACATATTTTTTCTTAAAAACAACTATGTGTTTTCTTTACACCAATTGATTTCTCTCATTATTCTGTGCATAAAAGTATTGAGATAAGGTCATCGAAAAGTAAATATTTTACGAGATATTTTACAGTTTATGTAAAATTATGAAATTATTTCAAGCTTTATAACTCGGAAAATACTTAATAAAAAAATACTTTATTATAGTGTTTTGGAAAGCTCTTGAAGTCAGCTACAAGAATATGTAATAAAAAATAGGGAATGCCATTTAAAAAAATTGAGGTGACTTTCATGTAACTTTCAAATAATTCTTCAAGGTCAAACCAATGGTATCATCTTATGGGCCCCTCGAAACCAAATAACTTTTGTCTGAAAAATTTTTCTCTCCCGGGCTTGGTTTTCGAAATATTCGACTGGATGTTTTATAATGGGACACCCTGTATATATAGGGTGTCCCAGGAGGAAGGGGCAATATTCTGGGAAAATGAAGTAGAGGTTATTTTAAGAGAAAAATGTTTATAAACATTATGTTTATTTTCAATCGTTACGAAGATACAGCAATGTTGAGTTGTAGTGTTACACACATGACGTACCTTAAAGTGTCTGCATGAATTGCTCAAAAATTCCGCCGTGTATGTCAATGCACTTCACCACCCTTCTTCTTAAATTTTGAGTGATACTACGAAGGGAATCATGCCTTTCTCGAATACGCTTAACAGCATGTAAAATACGAGCAACCAGTTCGTCTCGAGTAAGCGGCTTTTGTTGATACACTTCTGATTTCATCCATCCCCATAACGAATAATCGAGAGACGTGAGATCCAGAGATCGTGGCGGCCAACGAATGGGACTCATACGACCTATCCAACGGCCAGGAAAAGTCGCGTGAAAATGAAAAAGATACAGCAATTTTCCCTGTGAAATTGCTGTATCTTTGTATCGATTGAAAATAAACATAATGTTTATAAGTATTTTTCTCTTAAAATAACCTTTACTTTATTTTTTCAGAATATTGCCCCTTCCTCCTGGGACACTCTGTATATATGTGTATATATATGTATAATGGACTGTATAACTATAGACATATTATGGTGTCATCGTAATGGTATCAAATATCACTGATCTCATAAATGACGTGATACGTGGGAGAAAACCAGTGAAAGCAACCAGAAGAATTCAGTTTACTCGATTATTGCGCATAACATAAATACACTTTCTAATCTTATAAAAAGTTGTGATTTATTACATACAAACATATAATCTCGGTGTTCATTAAAAACACATTACCTCGCGGAAGCTCCACTCCAAAAACTCAGTGTATGTGCATTTACAGTTATACGGATATAAGTTAGAAATGGATGAGGTCGGAGGAGACATGATAGTTGTATCTACTTGATATACGAAGCATCACTGTCCATTTATGAAATTTTATAAACTATTTACTGTCCTCATCCTTTTTATTCTTGTCTTTATAAAATGTTTAAAATACACGCGACGGCGATAAAACATTAATGAGTGATATAGATTTTTTATGACAAATAGACGAAAAGGTTTACTAGATTGGAGCAAACTCAAATAATGAAACTCGAAAAATTGTATTACATTCCCTTATACGCTGGCTATTCAGTGATGGACAATTTATTGTCCAAGGTCCTCGACTGGCTTAAATTGCAAGATGCTAATACCTTGTATTGCTTATATTAATATGACAAATATCGATGACTTATGGGAGGCTGATTTAATGGATCTATGTAATCTTAAGATCTATAATAATAGCTATTTTTATTTACTGATAGTTAGACGTGCTTAGTAAATTTGTTCAGGTAGAATCTTTATGATAAAACAGGAACTTACATAATAAAAGCTTTTCAATACATTGGAGAAATACATACTTTGGAGAAATAAAGATCGATTACCTGTGTACAAACAAAGATAACAAATTTATTGCCCGCTCTGTACAAAAATTCTTAAAAGAAAAAGATATTTGTTTTTGCGTAATCTGCAACCCAGATATTTAAAGCAGTAGAGATGGAACGGAAATTTCAACAGAAGGTTCAAGGAGCGAGTGTGGCATTATTTCACGCATAAAATGTATGATACTACATTGATGTTTTGCAAGATATCGTTCACGCTTATAATCATACTCGTCATTCCACTATCAAAATGCAACACACGTCGTTACGCGGGGAAATGCACGTATCGCACGCGAAAATATGAATCGACGTTGGAACGACGATGGCAACAGCGATAAGAAAAAAAAGAAAAAAAATTCCGAAAACAAAATATGATGCTAAATATGATGTAGGCAATATATCTCTCTGTCTCTCTCTCTCTCTCTCTCGAGTGAGGATCGAAAACATGTCTAAGATCGCTCCATAAAGTTGGTACTTTATATGTGGTTGAATGTAGAAAGACAGTAGGAAAAAGTCATAGTGATATCGAGATTCAAGTAGTGTCCGACCAAAGATTCGGTTTCGGTTACGGCCAGTTTCGGCCCAAAATATGATGTTCGGCTGAAGTGTCGGTTACAGCCAAAAATGGCCGAATCTTCGGCTCCAACCAAAACTATGTTCGTAACATGTCGGCATGCTCGGCTGTGCTCGGCTCGTTCATGTGCCTGCACGTTTGATCTTTAGTTGACTTCTCTGCCTGCGTTGCGTACACCCGCGCACTGTTTATATTTATCATTTTTATAAGTAAGTATGACAAAAAATAAACTAAATTTAAATAAATTATTATAATTGGCAATTCATTCAATATTCAATATTCGTTATTCAATGTTATTCAATCTGCACTACGTGAAAAGACTAAAATAGACTTAAATAGGTTAAATAGATAAACGAATTTCTTTATTCTCAAACAGGGTTCTAGTCTAGAATATAATATATTTTAAAATATATTATTCTTCGTTTACTTATTTAATATATTATTTTTTAATCTTTTCATTTAATGCAGATAATATTGAAATTGTTGGAGAATATGTAACCTTTGTAACATTTTCGTGAAACAAACTAAGCTAAACTTATTACTCTTATTAGTAAAAGGAAAACAATATAATACATATTAATGGATTGAACAGATTTTCGACTGACTAAAAAAAATTGAAGTAATCAATTCGACGCGTATACAAGTCACAATTATTATTAATAGTAGTTTGTGTAATTTAGTAATTTTAGTAATTTACAATAAACATCTTTTTAAATAGTGTGATCCTTATTTATATCCTCATAAGTTTTTTAAATAAAAACTTTTATTGTTTTAGGTATGACAAAATGTCACAAAAGAATCCAATTTGGGAATATTATAGTAAATGTACAACAGATCCATCTAAAGCTATTTGTAAATATAAATTAAATTAAGTAGATAGTGGCTCCTCAATGTAAATATACAAATAAACAAATAAGCCTTTTAAGAGCCTGACCTTTTTTTAAAACGAAAAACTAGTTATGATGATAAGTATTGTTGAACCAAATAATTAAATAATGTAGTTCGTTTATTAAAAGTTTTCCATATAAGCTAAGATAAAGGTTTGTCAATATATTAAGATTTACATAAATATTGAAAATTCGTCATACGCGTTTCGAACTCACAGAGTCCTCTTCAGTGACGTAACAATGTGGTCTGTACAATGGGTATGGTGAACGGCATCCTCTTCGCCACGAGGATACCATAGTCATAGTGTGTAAAAAGTATTAGGTGTTACAAAGTCCTCCGTATTGGTAGATTCGGTGGAGCGATGACTGTTAAATGCATTCTCTGTGATATAAAGTAAGGTTCTAGTATGTCTTTTTGTTAACTCTCTAATCTATTTCAAATATCAATATAATGTACGCTTATTATTAAGATTTTTTGAATAAGCATTAGAAAAAAATCTTTACACAAATGAAATAGAAAAGATTCTTGAAGATAAAAACACATACACAAAAGTTAGAAAGAATCCGATTGCTAACATTGAAAAAAGGTTGAATTCCATATTAAAAAGGTGGGCAGACAAAAATTATATTAACAAGATTGATCTCTTTAAATTAAGATCAAGCGATTCTCTCCTCCCAAAAGCATACGGCCTTCCAAAAATCCATAAAGAAATCCTCAGCTACAGAATCATAGTTTCATCGATAAACACAGCACTTCACAGTATAGGAATGTATTTGCAGAATATTATTTCAGAAGGAATCCCTAGAACTATCAGTGATATAAAAAATGGCAAAGAATTATATAAAAAACTATCAGGAACAAAATTGGGGAGCTCAGATACTATATTCTCATTAGATGTTGTGTCACTTTTTACAAATATACCATTAGAACTTGCATTAGAAAGCCTCTCAAAAAGATGGTGTCATATTGAACAACACACAAAAATTCCAAAATCCGAATTCATTGAGATGGTTAAATTTATTATAGAATCCACATTTTTTTCTTACAACAATAACATCTACAAACAAAGTTTTGGCACTCCGATGGGATCACCATTGTCACCGATATTAGCTGACATGGTGATGGAGGACTTAGAACAGACAATCCTAGACTCCTTGGAATTTCGGGTAAATTTTTATTTTAGATATGTTGACGACATCATCATATCGGCACCCTCTAATAAAGTACAACACATTCATGACGAATTTAATAAATACCATGAGAGACTAAAATTCACCATAGAACACTGCATTAACAATGAAATTAGCTTCCTGGATACCAAAATCATCTTACTGGAAAACACGATTTATCTGGATTGGTTCCAAAAAAAGACCTTTTCAGGAAGATTCCTATCCTATCATTCAGAACATCTATACAGCCATAAAACAAGCATTATAAACAACCTGATAGACCGAGCCATATCCCTTTCCCACCCAAAATTTCATGAAAAAAACATAAAATTATGCATAGAATTACTACTGAGCAATGGTTATCCGTTGCACATGATTTTTTACTGCATCCACTCCAAACTTAACAAATTAATGTCTTCCTTTAATAATAGTGCAGTCACTATGAATTCGAAGGACACATCCAATGACTCTCAAAAATTGTGTATAGCATTACCGTTTATTAAAAAAATTACCAACCGAATTTCAGCCCGGATTAATAAATTAGAGTTGACCTTAGGTTTCAGGAGCATTAATAAACTGAACAGTTTCATCGGAGTCCCAAAAGATAGCACAAAAAAATCGGAAATGAGACATGTAGTATACAGAATCCAATGTAAGAATTGCGAGGCTTCTTATGTAGGACAAACAAAAAGACAGCTAGCCACTAGAATAAAAGAACATAGATATAATTTAAGACAAGACCCTTCCAGACATTCAGTGGTTACGGAACACATGTTACAATGTAATCACTCCTTTGATTGGGATGATGTAAAAATCTTAGACGTGGAATCTAACTATCATAAGAGACTAATATCTGAAATGATACATATTAGATCTCAAAAGAAAAGTATCAATTTGCAGAGAGACACAGAACAACTGAACGAAATCTATTTAGATATAATATCTGAGCTTGCCACCAAAACATCTAGAGATGAGGAATGAGATACTTTTATTGTTACTAGATCATCTTAGTTAGTAGACCAACAACAATAATACATTTGTGTTAGCCCTCTAGTGTCATGACTTTAAAATGTAAGTGTAGCGATGACTTGCGTTATACTGTATTCTCACATTCGTTGTCATCACTCAGATTAAACAAGACGTTCTTTTTCAATTAACTGATTTTAACTTAAGACTACATTAATTGACAAGACCAATAGAGGTATGGATCCAATTTTCATATTTGTTAAATTTATTCAAAAAATCTTAATAATAAGCGTACATTATATTGATATTTGAAATAGATTAGAGAGTTAACAAAAAGACATA
>CABEGB010000817.1:0-7500 GCA_901521435.1 Crematogaster levior
CTTGTTTTTAGCTTGTGAAATGAAAGGAACTTATCCATTTCATTATTTCTTTTTGTATATTGTCTAATTAATATGTTATTGAGAACAAAAGGAATCAAATATTACTTATAACTTACTTGTATATTATACTGAGACAGAATCGGCACTGCATCACGTTTTAATCCTCTTGTAATTGAAAATGATTCTTCTTCGGAAGAGTGGATCTTCGCACCAATCCCACGCACGTCGAAGAGTACTGGTGAACAATTTTCTCTAATTTTCATGTATTTCTGTACCAAAACCAAATAAAGAAGAGAATTTAAAAATTATATTACATATAAGCTTGGATGTAATTCAACGTACAGAATAGTATGTTAAATTATTTTATTAAATTTAACTTTATAGTGAAAAAGATTATAAGAAAAATTAAAACTTCCTACAAATTATCTATTTTTATATAAAATAACGAAGAAAAATATATGCCACTATACATATAAATATAAAGATATTATTATACAGTCCTATTATTTAAATAATTGCATTACGTTTCTGAAAATTATAGTACTGAAAAAGTTTCAAACAAAGAAATTAAATTTAGAAATATCTGTATGTATGTAAAGCACAAATTTACATTTCAAAATTATTTCAAATTAAATATTAATTTCAATGTTGAGTTTCAATGTAATCATTATTTTTAATGGAATCATAATTGAAGGGACGCGCACATCAAAAATTCTTAGGCTCGAAAACGCGTAAAGTATTGTCCAAACGTCTCAGGCAGTAATCAATTTTGAAAGTCATGAAATTAATTTAAAAATATACATTTGTGAGAGGGAGGACTAGAAACTTTTTATTTGCAGTTTTTATTCGATGCTTATTTTTAACATACAAAATTCAAAACTTAAAAATTTTATCTTCAAATTTAACTAAAGATTTTAAAATATAAATCGTCATAATATTTATTGAAATTTTGATTGGTTAAAATTCCAATTTATGCGTGATTAATAGTAGACTAGGTAGTACCCACAAATTAACAAAGAAGTTGAAAATTGCCTACTAGCCCAATAATATTTCGAGCTACAAATTGAGACTGGTCAGTAATCTTTTTAGTTTTCGTTAAAGAAGTATGAGGAAATTTCAGTTTGAAACAACTTCAATTAAGACATTTGTTTCCTCACTGTTGAGGAAGGAAGAATTTCGCCAAATTTACTGAATCGATTCATTGAAAATTTACGGAAATATGCATTTTATAAAAATGAGCGCCGCCAACGATGGCACTGAGCACCGTCGGGCAGCCGTACTCGTTCGTTCGGCTTTCTAGGATTAGATTTTATAATGATTTTTAATGGTTTATATTTGAATAATTATTATTTCAAAATATTTTGCATATACACTCCAAGGATGCGGTCTCTAGAACAATGGTACGTGGAAAAATTAACGGGAATCCATGTTTTACCTGAGAGTAAAAGCCTATGATTAATATTCATTAATATATGTTTAATTAAATGCTTACCTGACTCTATTTTGAAATAATAATATATACCATCATGCTCATTTTATTGCAAATGTATATTTTCTTCAGAAATAATTTTCTTAATATTATATATGAAATGAAACTAATTTTATTATTCTCGAAGTTTTCCTGAAGTTTTTATTCACAGTTTTTACAAAGATTTTTACCGGTGGTATGGTAAAGAATCTTGTAGTATAATATATTAATTATAATAATTAATATTAATTCCCCTAACTTATTTCCATATAAATCCTCGATACTCTCTTCTCCCAGTCCTCCTCTTCTTCTTCCTTTTCCACCTCTGCCCCACGTCCTCACCAATGCTTTTGCTTGTATGGCAGAGTGGATTATTAATTTAATAAATTCTTCTTGCTGGAGCATAAAAATAATAAAATAAATAAAAATAATAAAAACCACCTCAACACTTTATTTAGCCGGTAATTTGTTATACTAAAATCTTCAGTGTAATAACATAATAATAAAATCAATTATTTTCTTGCATTGCTGCGCGTATAAATGTGGGAGTTATTATTCATTGATTTTGCAAATCAATAAAAAGCAAAATAATTATTTAAAAAGATTTTTAGAAATTATTCCATAATGAAAATACTCAAAATGGTAATTAAGGAAATATATATTAATATTTTTATAAAACGGAAAACAACACATGGGAAAGGAAAATTATAATTTCTTTAAAAATTTAAATATTTAAGGATTGTTTTTACTTCTTTACATGACTAACAATACAAAAATAATTATAAGCATAAATTATATAAAAGGAGAGAAATGATAAAAAGAGGGATAAAGAGTATATGACGTAATAAAAAGTAATTTAAAATTAAATAATTATTTAAAGGGATATTTCGTTTTCTAACACTAATACGTATGTAAAAATTATAAAAATTAATAGCCAATGTCTAATAATTATACATTAAATAAACAACTTTTACGTTTAACATTCCTTCCCGACTTCGATACCCCCATGATGCCGATTGATAAATGCAAAGTCGGCAGCAGTGCCTCCCCCGACTGGTACCACCAGCGACGATGGATTTACTCCGCCGACGTCAGTTGCCATCGCCGACGCTGGTACTCCAGGCGTCGATGCCGCCGCTGACGATGGTGCCTCCGCCGACGCCAGTGCCACCGCCTGGTGCAGTGATGGTGGATTATGCTTCCGCCGACACTCAGTTGCCTCCTCCAACTCCGGTAATGTCTCCGCCGACGCCATTACGCTTCGCCACGACCGTTGTTACTGGCCAAAGCGATTTACGACGGATGTTCTGAAGAAAAGCCACAAAAAGTCATGCTTGCACTGCCGTCATTAACGTCGTCCGTTCTAAAGATCCCATGCAGAGACAAGAAAAGAGCCAGGAATATACGCCCATGGCTATTGACGTATTATTGCTGCCCTTGCAGTCTAAGGAACAATTAACAACTGGTAGTATATAACTGACTTCTCCACTATTTAAAAACGATGAAATTTCGATGTAAACAAAGAAAAGATAAAATAAAAACGAGATAAATTCATGGCTTTTCGCCGGCACTACTCACCGTAAAAATACAAAACTCAAACTAAACATCCAGTCTCATTGAAACTTACTTTTTCGAAGAAAAAGAATGAAAATAAAACACGACATATACAAAAACATTAATACTTTAAGAGAAATATGAGTTCTAAGTTGTCGAAATTCCTAATATTATTATTTTGTATCAATGGTGTGTATCGGTATTTACATGCTTACCGCCATTATCTATTTCACTGGTGTTATGAATACAACACAATACTTCCACTGGACCGACCGTTTTGCGATGGTTTAGAGCAGGACTGAAGCGCTGGGCCCGTGATCAATGCTAATCGTACCCAATACACCCGCACGTGATGTCCGTCATCACTGGTACGTGCCGCACTGATACAATTCAAAGCGCGAGAACAAAGATTGTGAGCGATAAACCATAACATAAACATTGACTCCAATATTTTTCTCGTTCGTTATTTGACATTTAAAAAGTTTAGTAAAAACATTTAATAATATAAACGAATAAAGATCAATATAATATAAATTAAAGTAATATATTTTCATAAAACATTTTATATGTACATAAAATGCAATGTACATTTCAAAATTATATCGTATTTAATTTAAAACACAACTTTGTGAACAAATTAGAAGCAATTTTCTACAACAAATGTGATAATGAATGTTCACTTATCATTGCATTATATATACATGAATGCACTTAAAATAATTATATATTACAAAATAAAAAAAAATGAAATATGAAATAACATTAAATACTAAAAATGAAATATTAAATGAAATGTAAGAAAAGAAAAAAGAATATATAAAAGCTTTTCTATTTATTATATATATAATAATAATAATGCTTTATTGCCCACTTGCGGGGTACACATGCGGACCTCCGCTCCGCTTACACTATCTCAACCTTAAATCTACAATCTTACAACTAAACCGCTAGAGAGAGAAATTGCTCGTTCATCATATCACTCATAACATCACTCGTTCGGATCAGGATTGCCGCGTTTCTTCCGCTCGGCTCGTTTCCGTCACTGCTTCATCTTCCTTCTCTTCCTCCCCCTCCTTCCCTCGTTTCATCGGTTTATTTCTTCTTTTGCTTCCCCTCTCCGCCTCCCCTAACATCGTACCGTCTCGCCGTCATCTTTCTGCTTTTTCCCCAGTTTGTGCGTTTCTCTATGTGAGTCCGTGATATGCTCCCCACCTTCTGTAGACCCACTTAGCCATTCTCTTCCACTCTCCCCTGATAATTTTGCCTCCCCTCATGCCTGGATCTGAGACTGGCCAATAAACAACGTCTTTCTCTTGATCCGTCGCTTTCATCGGATGATTTGTTTTCCTTTACTGCTGCCGTATAGTTTCCGATTTTGTCGGAGCACCATTGTTTTGCCCGCACTTGTTTTCTTTCTCTGCCACTCTTGCACACAGATCCTCTCTCTCATTCCTTCGCCCCATCAATGCTCTGCCTCCACCAGTTTCCGTCAACACTCTTGAAAGTCCTCTCCTCTTCGTACCAAAATTAAACAATATATCTTTGTATCTTTCTTTGTCTTTTGACATGTACAGTACGGCTCTCCTCCTTCCTCCCCAGTTTCGTATAAACCAATCCCATATCATCAATTTTTGCTCTCCTCTTATACGGCTTGTCCATCTGTCGTGTTCCCTCCTCCGCCGTGGCCGATCGTGTTAATAATCTCCTGCTGCCCTTCCAGACCTGTCTTTGCCCTCTGTTCAAACAACATTTACTTTGTAATCTCCTTACCGCGTCCGTTGCTGCTTGGCGCAAACTAAATCAGTGACCGTGTTCACCGCATTCAGTCCATCTAGGCATATATCTGGTGCTCTCTCGTCTTGCCTGGCTCATTTTTCTTGCTCTCTCCTTATTTGGTTCATTTCCTTGATGTTTTCCGTTTTAACCCGCTGACGTTGTGCCTGAATGTCTGGCTTTATTGTTTTGAGTTCCTCCCTTCAGAAAAGCTTCCGCGCTGCTGTTTTCCGTCTTTCCATCACTCATGTCACCGTCTCATTATGACTGGGTCTTATCTGCAGTTTCGACTTGACATTTACCATTCCACTGTTTTCCAAAGAACTTGTACGTTCCTTCGTCGCGCCTCATGCAGTCTTCGCCGCGTCGTCTGCCGTATTAGCCGGGAGATGATCTTTCTTTTCGCCACTTTATTATCTGGCCCCTTGCTGCCGATATATAACCGGATCGCTGGCGGCGGCGGTGGTTAGGCGCGAACCGGCGGTTCTCGCCTCTCTGCCGGATGGAACAACACATATATATACCGCCTCGCCTTGTTCGCCATCATAAAGCTGGTACCTCCTCACTCGCTGCCAGGCCTCTCATCTCTCTTCCGCCATGCCTTCTACAACGGAATGTCCGCCGGGGTCAGAAATGGCAGCTACGTATCTGCAAGCGCGCGTGCCACCAGGCACCATTGCTGCGCTTACTACCTCCCTGTTTATCAAATAATTTAACACATATATCTGGTCTATTGTTCCCATACCTTTTCTAAATCCTGTTTGACTCGGCGGTAAAATCGCTTTCCTTTCCACTTCATCCCTTAACCTCTCCGCTAACACTGCCGCATATACCTTATATGCGGTTTGTGTCAAAGTTACCCCTCTATAATCCTCTACCCTTTCCCCCTCTCCCTTCTTCACAATTGGTACCACAATTCCCTCTCTCCATTCTTCCGGCCATCCCTCTCCCCTCCATACTTTATTACATACCTCCCACAACCACTCCCTTACCTCTCCCCCTCCATATTTCCACACCTCGTTTACTATACCGTCCCCCCCGGCCGCCTTACCTTCCTTCAATTTTCCTATTACCCTTCCTATTTCCTCTCTACTTATCTCTCCTTCCTCCTCATATTCCCCTCTCCTACTCCCACCTTCCCCTGTTATCTTCCAATCTAATCCCCCTAGCACCTCCTTAAAATACCCTTCCCATTCTTCCATTTTTCTCCAGCGCCTCCTCCACCCTCTTTTTTAACCCCTTCCATCCCTCTTCCATATATATATATTTCCTTATATTCTATAATTTTCATATACTGATAAATATTTGAGTAGATGATATATAAAAACTTACCACTGTTACGTATCCATAAATGATGTCTTTTATCCGTTTGCGACGGGATTCTATATAAGCGTTTTCCATGAGATCTTAAACTTGTACACTCTTTATACCAACATTTATCGTAAAAAGGGTCTATTTTGCACTGATTTGACATTTTCTTTTATTTGGATCACTGTTATTACTTTTTTATATATAATTTACAAAATGAAAACTTTGCACCTACACAAAACAAATACGACACACACTGCACACAACAAATACGACACACTGCACAAAAAATCTGTAACGAATATCGCGTGTAAAATTTTTTACAGACAATAAACGCAAAAGACGAAGCAGAAGCAGCGTGTACTTCTCTCGCGAGATCGTCAAGAAGACAACGAACGCACGCTGACTCGTGATGTTTCCTTTTCTCCTATTCATAGACGTAAACAGCAGAATAACAATGCTTTTAAACATTTAAAAATAAAGTATTGTCAACACAGTGAAATTCATTAGGTTAAAACTTTAGTAAATGCATACTCTATAAACTTTTAAAAAGTCATTTTTTTTCGGAAACAAAATCTTGTATGAAAAAATTTTATTATAAAATTTCGATTGATTTTTCATAAAAAAATCTCCATATATATATATATATATATATATATAAAATAAAAAAAAAAAAAAGAAACTATATAAATCTCTTTGATTTATTTAAAAAAAAAAAGGAAAAAAGAAAAGGTTCGAACTCGAGATCTCCAGCGTTCTAGCCGCTCGACTTACTAACACGACCACACTTAATGCTTTGAAAATAGGTTTATCGAATCGATAGATTACGTACACGACTTTACTTTTATTTCTTGGAAAATAATGGTACGAGTTATTGTACCATGTATTATATTAGTAGGAGGGGTGTCAGTATGTTACATAACTGATATCCCCTATAATACATGATACAATAACTCTTACCATTATTTTCCAAAAAATAAAAGTAAAGTCATGTACGTAATGTACCGATTCGATAAACCTATTTTCAAAGCATTAAGTGTGGTCGTGTTAGTAAGTCGAGCGGCTAGAACGCTGGAGATCTCGAGTTCGAACCTTTTCTTTTTTTCTTTTTTTTTTTTAATGTCTTTAAATAATTTATGCAACATATTAAATTAAACCTATATTAATCCTTAAAAAATATTATATAAATATAATTTTTTTAATGATATTAATATAGATTTAATTTTAATGTATTGCATAAATTATTTAAAGACACGTTGAAAGAAAGTAAATATATTGGTATATTAGTAGGAAGAGTATAAAAAAACATCAAGTAAATTCCAAGTGGAAAGCTCGACCGTCTCCTTGAAAGAAATATAATTCTCGATCTCGATCGCCAAGCGTGTCAGCTATAGCGA
>CABEGB010000817.1:10000-203084 GCA_901521435.1 Crematogaster levior
AAAAAGCTACTACCGCATTATATAGTAATATTTAATATAAAAACTTCTCCGTGTACAAATAGAGATATGTTTATATCCTTAAATAGAGTTTTCAAATGAAGAAAATAACTGTTAAACGAAGAATGATCCTGAAAATAAGTGTGTATTTACACTTATATTTATGTTACGTCCTATGGACTGCACGTGTTTCTTTCCGCGATACTTATGAACGTAAGGTTACAAATAAGTCGTAAAAGGAGTTCGAAACTAACCAGACGCGTACTCCAAATCGTAAGACAGACGCGAAACCATAAATTACCCATTAGCTATAAAACTACGCTGCCACACGAGTTAGGTGAGACAGTCGTCTCGCGATAAAAAGATATAGACTGTCAAAATTATAGGAAAAGGCCCGAAACTAACCAGACGCGTACTCCAAATCGTAAGACAGACGCGAAACTATAAATTATCCGTTAGTCGTAAAACTACTCGGCCAGATGAACCCGAAAAACAGGACGCCTCGCGACCAATAAGTAATACGATCGGATAAGACATACGGACAGTCAAATCTATAGAAAAGGCCCAAGATTAGCCAAATTTTGTTATCCATTATTAATTAATAATAAAATATATATATTATTTCTCTTATGTTATTTATTATCATGTATTCAAATAATAACCTAATATTAAATACCGAATTAAGTGGTGCAGACCTGTCTCTTTAAATTCATACGACCCACTGACCTACATATCCTATTTCCTCGAAGGTCGCACAAGGTTCGATCCTAGGTTATTGAGACGGCGTCTCAGGCCTAAAAACGAACCATCGAGCGGATTCGAGCATATGGTGTAGAGCGACCATCTGTCGTTGACCCGTAGCCCGAATACCCGAACCGCTCGACTCGTCGGTCAATTCCTCCTTACCTTGACCGTCGAGAATTTATCCAGTTACGTTCTTATCGCCCCGAACCAAGATAGGACGTAACATTTAAAAATTAAAATATTTAAAATTTATAATGACAATTTTATTTTTTTCTAGTAATTTATTATATTAAAATTGTATTCACACACAAATGATAACATATGCGTATAATGCACAACATAACTTATACATTTTATCTCATGTTTAACTTTTAATACTCTGCCATGCATAAAAAAAATACTTACTTTTTATATTTTGATTATACCACAAATAAAATCTTGTCATATCACAAATCTTAAGAACATAAAATCTTATAAAAAATATTTCAATTGTAAATTTACATTTTTAGACTATAATTAATAATACTTATGTTTATATTTATACTTTGACTTATATATTTATATGGAATTTGTTTCATTTATGTCTGGTTCCACCAACGTAGGCTGACTTTAATCTGCGTTGGTGGAACCGGACATTAGAATTCCGAGCAACATAACTTATACATTTTATCTCACGTTTAATTTTAATATTGCACAAAAATACTGACTTTTTCGTGCTTTGATTATATCATCACAAATGAAATTTCATATCATATCACAAATCTTAAAAACATAAAATCTTATAAAAAGTATTTTAACTGAAAAATATATTCTTTTAGAGTATAATTAATACTTACAATATATTCACTGCGAAGTCATCAGTTCGCAGTAAATAACACCGAGAAACCTGGCTCGCCTTAACTGTGAATCTTATTTGCTATGCAACGTAACCATAGAGACTGTCAGTAGAATATAATTAATTTAAAGTATAATTAAGAGTATAATGATACTTAATTTATCCTTATACTTCTATTTATACGGAATTTATTTCATTTATTCCGTTTTATAATTGCGAGCAACATTCTTGCATTTGTTGGTGACAGTATTGTTAAATAACTTTTCTGCATTTGGCGTATTTTTAAATTGGCTGAGTACATAATCTGTAATATTTAATATATCAATAATATAAAAAGAAATGAGAAATATAAACAAATTTAAAACAACGACATTTTTCTGATGGAAAAAATATTCCTTGAAAAACTCGAAAATTCCAGATAACAATTCTAAAATAAAATTAATGATAATATTATAGTATATAGTAATATATATGTATATGTTTATAGTATATAGTAATCATTTGGAAGACTAACAGATTTTCTAAACACAAAATAACAAGTGTAATATTAGTTATTTTTACATTTTAAATTCTTGTAAATTATCGTGTTATCTTCTGAAATAAACGTTTATTTTTCTGTGTTCCGTAGAATTTAGAAATATTAAAGAAAAAAAAACATTTGTCACGTATGTAATGTGTATATACATATATATTTATATGTTTATATATTTAGAGATTTATGACTTTTATTTAAATATTTCTACTTCTCATAATTTTTTAAGTTAATTTTTCTATTTTTAAATTTGTCAAATTATTAAAGAATATAATAGAGTTTTTTAAAAATATTCGTTCATCACGAATAGTCAATAAATGTATTTTAAATATTGTAATTGTTACCTTTCAGCGCGAATAACTTATTTTGATCCAATGGTTTTTTATTGCTGGTAGCATTTTCTCCAGCTTTAGTTTTATTATTTTTTTTCCCAGTTCTGGATGAAAATGCCATTTCCTTGTTTGTAAAAATACAAGACATGAGATCGCAAGTCATTTTCCCAATGTCACTTGTTCTTACGTTTTGCATCATGGCTTGAGAAATGGTAATATCTCGACCGATTGAGATCATTGTACTATAATATAAAATGGAATATGGGATAATAAAAATAATAAGCACATTAACACAACTTTATTCGTTTTCAGTTGCAACCACAAGATAAATTAGTAAAGATCAATATATAGTATATACGCACCTCTCGTTATTGTTAATATTTTTAATGATTATAGGTTTGTCTTCCTTTATATCTTTTTTTAATATATTATGCATTTTATTGCATTGCTTTAGTTCTTTTATTTCTTTGGATTCTGTTAGCCCATCTCTAATAATTTTATCACATTTTTCTTCATCACTGATAGCCTTATCATCATATTCAGGGATTACATTTATAACGGAAACGAAGTCATCATATTGTATTTGAGCGTTTTGGATTGTATCAGATTTTATAGATTTCACACTTGTATATAGTTGCTGCTCTTGAAAAACTTGCGCGGATTTATTTTTGTTCAGTTCCACTTTATGTTCATTAACGTTTTGTATTTTGGCAATTACCTTATCCACCATTTTATCCAAGTTTTCCATCTCTGAAACAGTAATTTTATATTGTAGTGACAAACAAATAGTTCACAGTTTTGTTCATATCAATTAAACGTTTAATAACAGAATTACTATTTTCTAATGTAATCAATCTTTTGTGTTTTAACGTCTTAACTTCTTTCTGAAGTTGTTTATTTTTTATTTGTAAGGTTTTTATTTTTTCCTTTAGGTTTGACAGGTATGGATTTTTTTTAGTTTTGAGCTCGCAATTGTCATCAATGGAAGATGTTTCATCGCTTTCATCCTTCAAATTGAATAACTAAAATACAAATTAATAAAGTTTCATAAGTAATTAAAAAAGACAATATATAAATTTAAAAAAAATTAAGAAACAGATATATAAAATAAATGCACACACATCATCTTCTAAATTGACATTTGAAGTCTTCAATTGGGATAAAATATCTTGTTGTACAATCTTAGAAGTCTTGAAACGCTGATTAACCTAGAAAAATATTTAAAGTAATTTTAAATAATAAAAAAAGGAATATATTTTATACATAATGAAGAGACTACGAAAATAAACTTCAAATAAATACTTTGATGTTCGTATTTTTATTTTTCTTAATTTTCTCCTGATCAGAATTATCATCACAGTCACTGTCGCTAAAAGATTTTTTCATAAATTTTTTACGATCTTCTTTGCAGGGATTTGCAACATCAAATTTTTGTAGGTCGGCAAGTTGTTTGTGCATGGTTGTCCACTCTGAAGAAAAGATTTGTATTATATATTTATTAATGCAAAAAAGAAACTATCTGTTTTAGATCGATCGCGATAAACATTATTAACATTATTAAAGTTTTTTTTATAATGATAAGACGAAAATATGTCTAATTCATGTCTATGCTGATTTAATAAAGTACAAATCCTCTCCAAAATTTTGAATTTAAAATTTAGCAACCATATATAATAAACAAGATTTTATATCTAATCTAAAAATAAAAATATTTGTCTAAAGTCTACGTAATTACTGAATAATATCATAATGCAAGGCATACGTACTAATACTATCGGTCTACAACTAATGCAGCCGCACAGCAAAGTTCATTATTATTGTAGTGCAAATCTATGTGGCAGCCTCGTGATTAGATAAATGTGAAATATTGAAAAGAAAATGTCAAGTATACATAATTGTTCCGTGATCGCATATCGGCGAAAAAGCGATAAGACATGACTAGACATTTTTGTATACCATAATTCCATACATCTAACTTATACTTTTATCATCTATAAATCCTGAGAATTTTTATTGATTATTTACCTCCAAATGCATGTATTTTTACCGCTGCCAAGATCCAATCTTTCTCTTGAAGTCCCTTAATAATCTTTTTCATAGAAAGTGCACTTTTTATATCACATAAAGGCCACTTTATTCGAACAACAATTTCTTTGTCAATTATATTTTGCAAAGATACATTGTCGAATTTGGTTTCTAACCAATCTCTATATCCGACGGCTACAGAGTTTTCTTCATTTACAAACTCTACCAGAATACAGTGATCGTTGTTCATCTTGTAAAATAATGTATAACTAACCAATTAACCGATATAAAAACACATGAAAATGTATGAGACACCGCTACTCCGCTATAACTCGTACTACGCGAATATGCACGTATATCTATAACATGTTACTATAATACATGTTACACATACTGTAGATATACGCGCGCGCTTTTTGCAGAACCCAGCCTAATGTGGCGACTGTGTAGTAGCCGGTGTCCATCTTGCACGTGTAGATAGTTGTGTAAAGAAAGTCAAAGAGGTTAAAACATTTGTGCTTGAAATACGGATCAGTGAAAAATAATTAGTAATACGAATATACAGTGTGTGACATATATATATTTTTTTTTATAATAGTGAATTATTATATAAAACGTGTACTTTTCATATAAATATGCATCGTCGTGGACCATACAAAGAATACCTCCAAGATGGAAGAAAAATAATTCCAGTAACAACAATTCATTCGCGTCGCCAAAGAGAAGTATTGCAAGAAATCGATGCTTTAAATCAAGTACGAATAGTTTTTGAGTGAAATTATTACTTCACTGAAATTGAAAAATAAATATGTAATTGTAAAGTAATTAAATAATCAAACTATAATTGCACTTATCGATACATTTCTAGATTTTATGTTTAATTTTGATAAGATAAAACTGAAAGGACAGTATGATATAAAAAGTGCAAATATGCATATCTCGAACAATATAACATTGATCAATATTTTGAATCGTTTTTATATCCTTAGAGCTATTTTTATTTGTTGCTTATTTTATCGTTGTGTTTGTATTAATCACACATATCTTATTTTTATAATTTTAAGTAAGTATATAGTATATATAAATTTAAATATACGATTTGCAATAAATTTATTAAATGCATAGTGAATTATTTTGCTAATGTGTTTTATTTTTCTGCTTTTCGTATATATTATATATATATATATATATATATATATATATATATATATGTATATGGCTTTTGTATATTAGAATAGACTACAGTAAACTTACATCTCTCTTCCGAAATATATTTTATAGGGAGAAAATAATGTGGAGGAGAATGTCGTCGGAATGCGTGAGGGGATTGAAGTTGATTATTTAGATGAAGATCTTAATTATGAAGAGGTAAACACATATTTACGGTTATATCATCAATTTTAAGATTATGAATAAATTAATGTATAATACGATGTGTTTTTGGAATATTATTATATATTTTATTATGTGTTAACAGACTTCATCTTCAAATGATAGTAGTACTGACGATGATTACGATGTTGATTATGAAGATGTCGATGATGAAGCGGTTGTTGAAAATGTTAATGTAGCAGAACTTATTGAACAACCTAATCATAATAATAATGATCCAGAACCAATGGAAGAAGACGAGGTAGAAAATGAGATTCGTAATCTATTTGTTATACAGTATCTAATTGTTATACAGTATGCATCCAGAACATGTTAAAGCAAAAAAAGATTATTTGATCAAATAATAGAAAAAGAAGCATTGCAAAAAAGCAACAATACAAAGAAAATTATTAAATGTTTATTTATTTTCAATATTCATACAGATATAAATAAAAATAGGCAATATCTCATAAATTTAAATATATAATTTATATATATTATTATATATATAATAGTATATTTAATATATATATTGTATAATATATATATTGTTATATATTGTTTCTTGTATTGTTTTCTGTTGCAAGGTTAGAAGACCAATATATCCAAATTGCCCTCTGACGAAGGAAGAAAGTGATTTACTCATAATGAGTTACATTATTCGTCATGGAGCAAGTGGGACTGCATTGGAAGATCTCATAAATTTAATTAATTGTCACCTCCCGGACCCATTAAATCCTTCGAAGTATTTATTTTTAAAAAAATTTTCCGACATCGCACAACTTCTTACATATTATTATTGTACAAAATGTATTTCTTTATTAGACTTTGAAGGAAGAAAAAGCATAGATTGTCCAAATTGTCAATATCGTAATACGGAATCAGTTCTTAAACGAAATGGAAATTTTTTTGTATATATTCCACTTAAGGAACAGTTACAACAATTATTATCAAGTAGTGTCTTTCATAAATTACGAAGAACTTGCTATAATAGTAATTTATTATCAGATGTCACAAGTGGGAAAGTGTATCAATCGATGGTTGAAAATCAAATTATATCTGATTTTGATATAACCTTACAATGGAATGCTGATGGTGTTGATACTTTTAAATCATCGAAATTGTCAATGTGCCCCATTCAAATAGCGATTAATGAACTTCCGTATCGAGTTCGTAAAGATAATATTCTTCTTGTTGCTTTATGGTGTGGATCGACAAAACCTGTTTTAGATATTTTTTTAAAACCATTTGTTGATGAGTTACGAGATTTACATGAACACGGAATTGACTGTTTGCCACCTAATTTTAATGAAGCTGTAAATATTAAAGTGCATGCAATCCTTTCTCCAGTAGATTCTGTAGCCAGATGTTCTTTACAAAATATAACTCAATTTAATGGAAAATTTGGATGTTCGCTTTGTTTGCATCCAGGGCAACACGTTAAAATGGGCAATGGTTATGCACGTGTTTACTGTGGAAATGAAGGCATTGCAAGAACGAAAGAACAACATCATAGAGATGCTGAGCAGGCTGTAGCAGAAAATATTTCTATTAATGGAATTAAGGGGGTATCATTATTGATGTTATTGCCAACCTTCAATATTGCAGCTTCATTTCCTCCTGAATACATGCATGCAGTATTACTTGGAGTTGTTAAATATTTTTTCTTTATGTGGTTTGATTCTAAATATTATCAATGCAGATGGTATATAGGTTCAAAAAAATTAATTTTCAATGATCGACTGCTAAATATTTGCCCTCCTTGTGAATTAACTCGAACACCACGTGCAATTGAAAACATGAAATTATATAAAGCATCAGAATGGAAAAATATGCTACTGTATTATTCGTTACCGTGCTTGCAAGGTTTACTATCCAATATTTACTTTAAACATTGGTCACTTCTTGTTTTTAGTATGCACAAATTTTTATTAGATAAAATAACTGAAAAAGACTTTAAAGATGCTGAAAAAGCATTGAGAAAGTTTGTGTTTAAGGTGGAAACATTGTATGGAAAAGAACACATGAAGTTTAATGTGCATTTGTTACTTCATATACCAAAAAGTGTGAAATTGTTTGGTGCCATTTGGGCATGGTCCGCTTTTCCATTTGAAAGCTATAATCGCGTGCTTCGAAATATGATTTACAATTCTCAATTTGTAATACTGCAAGTATGCAACTCTTACTTACGATTGCAGCAAATTAAAAATTGTAATACTTTCAGAAAAGAAAATTGTAGCATAAAAGGTAAAAAATTGTATAATTGTTTGGTTGGAAAGATGAAATTAAGCAATAATAAAAATGTAATATATGAAGGAAATTTACGTATTTTCGGAGCAGGAAAAGCAATTCATTTGGATTTAATCGAGAGCACTGCAATTCAGAAACTGATGAATCAGAATATTGAATATGATAATATTTACAGTTTCCAACGATTCATTTATAAAAATGTCCTTTATCATACATGCGATTATCTTAGAATGTATAAGCGTAATAATAGCGTTGTCAAACTAAATAATGGCAATTTTATAAGCATTAAACATATATTGCGTATTTCAGCTGCGGCTGACATTAACAATATGCAAAAATACATTATTATAGGGCAATCCTATCGGCCCATTGGAGATACACTATGTAAAATTGGAGATATATCATCTTCTAGTTACTCATGTATAGCATGTTTAGCGAATGTTATTGTAGCATGCTACCCCACAGATATTTTACGAAAATGTATTGTAATTCCTTATAATAATGATAAGTATTGTATAGTACCTATTGTTAATATAATAGAAACTGATTAATTATAAAAAATGCTGAAAATAGTGTAAATTATAAAAAAATAAATATTTAATCCATATAGTATTTATTTCTTTATTACTTTATTAATCTTCATCACTTTTTATAATTTTATTACACTATAAATATATGTATAATCCATATAAATATATAATCCATTTTTATTAATAAATTTGTTTATTATTACATATATGTACATATTAATTTTAACGAATTAATATCATTCTAATGCCAATTTTAATATTTTATGTTTATTATATTTTAATCAACATAAGAAAATTAGAGTTCCATATATACATATATTTTGTTTATATATGTTTATATATTATACATAAATAAACAAAATATAATAATTACATGTATATATAATTTTGTGATGATGTTCACATATCCAATCGATATATACTAAACCATATAATTTGATAAACTAAATTAAAAATAACCATCTAGGTTGACGGTCACACTCAACTGATATTAATCATTTGAGAACACCAAAAATAAAATCCAAAATGGTCACACCCAATTCACTTGAGAGTTATACCAAAAATTAAGTCAGATTGACGATCATACCCAGTGGACACTCAATTATTTGACGGTCACACTCAACTGATACTCAATTATTTGACGAGAACACCAAAACTGACACTCAACTAAAGATCACACTCAACTATTTGAGAGTAACACCTGAAATGACACCAACATTGACGGTAAAACCTCAACAGATACCCAAATTGACGGTTAACACCAAAAATTTCAGTGTATTTTTCGTAAGGGTAGTATCATCTGCTTCACTGGACGTTTTATCCTTATCTATTCCATTCATCTAATAAACGTTGCTTTACTGCGACTGTTGTTAATTCAATTTCTCTTGATTCTAACGCTGTTACCAAAGTATACCAAACTTTCTGGTAAATTACCTAGAAGAACTGCAATCTAGAAGAATGCCAATCATCTATTTTCAGCTCCTTGCCGATGTTGTGCAATTGTTGAAACACTTCGGCAACACGTGCAATATGCATTTCTAAATCTGCGCTTTCTTCTAATTTCATGTTCATAAAACGCTTTATCAGCCGAACCAAACTATTCGCATTACTCTTCTGGTGGTATGTTCGCAGGGCATTCCATGCAGATTCAGCGGTTTTCACGTGTGTGAAGTTGGCCCCACACTTTTCGAATTCTATATTTTTATGAATTGTGCTGCATTGTGCTTTACGCTTGTGCCATATTGTGCCGTAAACCACAATTCTGTAACTCAAAGCATATTCAAGAAAATAAAAAAAAACAAAATTTTTGATAGCCCCGCACTTTTCGAATTTTGACTTTTTTTTTATTGTGCCGTAATGTGCTACAATTGTGCTAACTTGTGCCGCAAACGCGAGATCGATAACATTAATAACAATTAAGAAAAAAAATAAAAACAAAATTAAGATAGCCCCGCACTTTTTCACGATTAAACTCACGATTTTTTTATGAATTGGCACTAACTTGTGCCGTATTGTGCTGTTGAAAAAATTTGAATATCTCATCTTGTTTCGATAAAAAAAATTCACAAAGAAAAATTTTAAAATTTCTCAGGAACTCCTTTAGTCTTTTATTAATATGATGGTTTATGATGTGTTTGGGGTAGAGATTGTTGCGTAGAATTTCTTTGATTACTCTGATATTACTTTGGTGGAATCTCTATTTTAGACTATCTCATTTTAGACTATTGACCTGATTTTTCTACTTACTGTTTCTACATACTGTTTTTTGTCCTTTATTTTATTTATTTTATTTTTTATTTATTTATTTATAATTTTGTCCTGTGCGTCACACTGTCGGATCTTGCTCAGTCCTTTCCTCGCTGTCACTAATAATAGATGCCTTTTATGTGTACCCAAATCTCAACCGATTTATGTCGTCATCAATATTGTAATTTTGTATTAATTGTTCATCGGACTGCTTATCATGTAAGTTTTTAATTTAATATATACAATTTTGCGCCTTAAACGATTATTATAGTTCCTTCACACCATATTTATAGATATACTTGAAGAGGACTTAAACCAAAGGTTGAAACGTATAATAAACGTTAATTATTATATCACTTGTGCCAGTTTAAAGTCAGTTATTACCTTTTCCTTGCCAATTAACTTATTAGATTTATTGTATTAAATTGCACACGGCCCATATCGAGTCCACACAAAACTTGGAACGGAAATGATTCACACAAAAAATGTTAAGAAGGAAGGAGAGCATGTCTGTCAACTGCATGTAAAGGAACTAAAAAAATAACTATATATTTTGTTGATCAATCCTACCAACCTCTCAAAATAAAACATTATCATCATAAGAACTATGATAAATTAACATAGAGAGGTTTTTCATATAACTAAATTTGAATAATTGCCACATCTAACAAGATAGGCTGGGGCGTACCTTCTCCTAAACGTCTTTGTTAATTTTAATTTTTAAATAATGGAATTATATAAATAATGGAATATAAAAATTTCTATTATTAATATATTTTATATGCAATCTATAATGCATATTTTTATAAGTTATAATATATTTTAAACAACAATCTAAAATGATTACAATTAGTAATTTTCCGCATTATCCATGAGGTACTATTGATACGGTTTTTTTTCAAGTGGTTTTCCTAGTAGGCCTATTCCACTAAAAGATAATTAAGTTAATGAAATACGTGGTTTGGCAGAAAAACAATATTTTATTGTAAGATATATAGCGGTGTAATAAAAGCGGTGTAATAGTAATTATGTAGTTGTATAATAATCCTACTCTGGATTATTCGAAGAATGGATAAAAAAGATGTATGCAACCTTTTAATAAGATATAGTAGTAAAATTGTATAAATAATTTTAAAAAATTACATTAAAATTTTTATACAGATTGGTTTTGATTTTATTCTACTTTTTTTTTGTTTTTATCTTACGATAAAATATTGTTTTTCTGCTAAGTCACGTATTTCAACTTAATTATCTTTTACTTTCAGAAATCACTTTAAAAAACGTATCAATAATAGTACCTCATGGGTGATGCGGAAAACTATTAATTGTAATTATTTTAGATTGTTGTTTAAAATATATTATAACTTATAGAAACGTGCATTATAGATTGCATATAAAATATATTATTAGGTGTACAACTTTGCTTCCGCTGTTTTTTTTCCGAAATTCGAGGCTTTATTGTAAAAAACTGGTTATACATTTATGATCAAAGTATTGTCCATCGCTGGCCATTACTTTCTCCTATCTTTCGGCCAGCGTACGAATCCCGCGTCGAAAAAACTGGTCATCTTTTGAGGCGATTCACGCGAATCGATCCAATTTTTTACTTCTTCATAAGACCGGAAGTGCTGGTCAGCCAGGCCATGTGCCATTGATCGAAACAAGTGATAGTCAGAGGGAGCAACGTCTGGAGAATACGGCGGGTGGGACT
Source organism: Crematogaster levior (assembly GCA_901521435.1). Taxonomy (NCBI): domain Eukaryota; kingdom Metazoa; phylum Arthropoda; class Insecta; order Hymenoptera; family Formicidae; genus Crematogaster; species Crematogaster levior. The sequence goes on from CABEGB010000817.1 coordinate 22,074, forward strand.
TCCCATTTCAACGTTTCCAAGTGTGTCTTGACCACTTTCGCAACATGAGGTCGAGCATTGTCATGCTGCAAAATTACTTTATCGTGTCTCTCGTTGTATTGCAGTCGCTTGTCTTTCAATGCTCGGCTCAAACGCATCAATTGCGTTCGATACCGATCGTCTGTGATTGTTTCAGTCGGTTTTAACAGCTTATAATACACTACGCCGAGCTGGTCCCACCAAATACAGAGCATGACCTTGGAGCCGTGAATATTCGGTTTGGCTGTCGACGTGGAAGCATGGCCGGGAACTCTCCATGATTTTCTGCGCTTGGAGTTATCGTAATGAATCCATTTTTCGTCCCCAGTCACAATGCGATGCAGAAATCCCTTCCGTCTTTGCCTTTCAAGCAACTGTTCACAAGCAAACAAACGCCGTTCAACATCTCTCGGCTTCAACTCGTACGGCACCCAATTTCCTTGCTTCTGAATCATTCCCATGGCTTTGAGGCATTTTGAAATGACTTGTTGAGTCACTCCCAATGATCGTGCCAATTCTTCTTGACTTTGACACGAGTCTTGATCAAGTAATGCCTCCAGTTCTGCATCTTCGAAAACCTTCTCTCTTCCACCGCGGTCTTCGACATCAAAATCACCGTTCTTGAAGCGTTGAAACCACTCACGCCACGTTCTTTCACTAATAGCGGCCTCACCATAAGTATTTGAGAGCATTCGATGAGCCTCAGCCGCAGATTTCTTCACATTGAAGCAGAAAATTAAAAGTTTATTGCCCAAGTTTATTGTATGACGTCTATGATCTATTTATTTCGACCACCATTTACCGCTAAAACCATCTATAGGAAAACGGCGGAAGCAAAGTTGTACACCTAATAATAATACAAATTTTTATATTCCATTATTTAAAAATTAAAATTAACAAGGACGATTTAGTGGAAGATACGTTCCAGTCTATCTTTTATATAAGAACGCTCCTGAGGCACAGCGTCACAAGAGCGTCACAAGAGCGATCGACGGCTCGGCCGTCGAGTCTTGCACGGTAGTGGGGGAGCGCTAAGCGGCTACTTCCTCGCCGTTTCGGAATCGGGCCGAAATGTGCAAAGTTTTCCGAGCACTGCTATAGAGTATAATTATTTAATAAATCCGCCATTAGCTTGAATAACAGTCTCTATTCTCGGTCTAAATCGTCCGCACGCACGCTATAATGTAGTGCTGTCCATGCTGGCAAATGCTCCTTAATGATATCACATTGGGATGCCAGGACTTGTTGGTAACCCTTTCAACTACGCTCCATACGTAGTAGTCCAAGGGACTACTACTTCAAATCTGTTAGGAGGCCAGATTTCTTGGACCAAAACATATCGATATTGTCTGAGAGCCAGTTTTAGTATCTTTAGTGTGTACGATTTGTATCGAAGGTCCTCGGCAATTCGACGCATTGTTGGCTTGCTTACACCCACAATCGACGCCAATTTTCGCAACAATTGTCCTGAATTCTCCGAAATCAGCGCTTGAGCCCTTTCGATGACTGCGGGGGTCCTTGCGATGCGTTCTTTTGAGTGACTCTTTCTCGCCAGCATACTGGAACTTTTGTTGGATTGTTCTGAAGTATATTTTGTCACAACGTCATAAACGGTTGATATCGGGTTTCCAAAGGACCGAATTATTTCCGTTGCTGAGCGCTCAGCGCGAAGACCTTCGATGATTGCGGCTCTTTAATTACACTGCGCACTTGGTTTCAATATTGTGGCTATTTTAAGATTATAATTTTTTAAAAGTATCAGGCTTTTGCGGACGCCAACAACGACCTCAGAGACACAATATGGCGGGAAATTTAAATCGAAATTTCCGGATTTTGGTGACGTACCGTGTACTCTGTAATTGTTAGTTACAAATTGCATATTTTTTCTTAAAAACAACTGTGTTTGTATGTGTTTTCTTTACATCAATTGATTCCTCTCATTATTCTGTGCATAAAAGTTTGAGGTAAGGTCATCGAAAAGTGAATATTTTACGAGATATTTTATAGTTTATGTAAAATTAAGAAATTATTTCAAGCTTTATAACTCGGAAAATACTTAATGAAAAAATACTTTATTATAGTGTTTTGGAAAGTTTCCGAGATAAGCTAGAAGAATATCTAATGAAAAATAGGGGTTTCGATTTTAAAAATTGAAGGTGACCTTTACGTGACCTTCAAGTAACTATTCAAGGTCAAATTAATGACACCATCTCATGTCTCCTTTAAAATTACAACTTTTGTCTACAACATTTTTTGATAGAATCGCATCCCTAGCTTTTAAATGGGGTGTACGGGTGGTCTGGAACACCCTGTATAACATATATATATATATATATATATACAGGGTGATCCAGGATAACCTTCCACCTGTAAAATGACATATTCCTGACACAATTCTAAGACGATTTTTCCTTTATCAAAATTTGATTTGAAGCGTAGTTTTCGAGTTACAAGCAAAAATAGTTAGGAAATCACGCGTCGAGTACAGAAGGCAGGCAGGAGCGGCGCACCGCTAGCGTAACGAGGGTTCAGTTGACCGCCCGACGGGTGATTATCACCGCGTGAGTCGCTATTTTAATCTTATGACATAAAATTATGCTTTAAATAAAATTTTTTAAAGAATTTTATAAAGAAAAAAGTGTCTTAGAATTATGTTAGGAATACGTGTTCCTTAAAATAAAAATTACTTTAATAACAAAGAGTTGTTCCGGTTCGCCGGCCGTTGAACGCTGCAATCAGCTGATTGCTACACGCGTGTAATGCATGTGTGCATAAAAAGAAAGAAAGAGAGAGAGAGAGGGAAGGAGGGAGAGACATTCATACACATGCACGCACGTACGCATACACTTTTTTCTCACTCTCTTTCTCTCTTTTACACAACACACGCTCTCATTCAATCACTCATTTAATCACTCACTCACCTGCTCAATCACCTTGTAGCAGCGTAGCGAATCCTCATGCTACGTGTTAGGTCAGGTCAGGTCTGTTGCACCGTTATGATTAAGTTGTAGAGACAAAACTTTTTGTAAATTACTCTCACTCGATTAACACAATACAGAATACGCGATAACGAATTCACTGATTCACTGACTCACTACCGATTCACTGATACCAAAAATTACTTTAAAAGAAACGCGAATGCAAATAGCACATGACTCGACGCGAAGCGACGGACCGCGGAAACTGCGCGACCACCAGGGTTATGTTGACAGTTGACTAGCGCTGCGACTTGCGCGTGGCGCGTGATCGACACGAGATGAGACGAACGACGGTGATTGGCCGATTCGCTTAAATTCTACTGCTTTCTGCTTAACTTTTTTTATGTGCCACGGCCTTTAAACCTTCGCATTGCGAATGCGGTAGAAAACATGAAACGTATAATGACGTACTTAAAAAAATTAATTATTTATTACAATTAATAACTATTTATAATTATAATAAATAATAATTATTTTTAAAAGCATGTGTTATACGTTATTACGTTTTCGAAACTATTGCATTCACGATGCGAAGGTTTCAGTCAATTGCAAGAATAATGTAATTAATAAATTACATTTGGGAATTTGGGAAAATTTATTTTTATTTTGCTCAAAAGAGATGTTCCAACGTTAAAATGTATTGGTCGCTCTGAAAAGAGCGGATTGAATAAAAAAAATTTTAGAGCAGATGCTCGAAATGCCCGCCATCCATCCTAATGCAAGCTCTCATGCGTTTTAATAAATTTCTTTCGACGTTCTGCATTACTTCTTCGTCGATATCCCAAATAGCCAATCGTAATCTTGTCTCTAGATCTTCAATATCTTCGGGAAGAGTTTTATAAATTATTTCTTTACAATATCCCCATAAGAAGAAATCCAGAGGGTTGAGATCCGGCGATCTTGCGGGCCAACGTATCGGGCCGTACCGACCCATCCAGCGTCTGGGAAAATGCTCGTTTAAATAATTTGTAACGATCCTGGCATTGTGTGGCCCAGCACCGTCTTGTTGAAAGACAATCTCGTTTCTTTCACATAATGGCACATTTTCGAGAAAATCTGGTAGATTTTCTGTTAAAAAATCGACGTAGGTTCTCCCAGTTAAGACATCTGGAAGAATAACTGGACCAAGTATTTCAGTGCCCATTATTCCGGCCCACACATTGATCTTCCAACGAGTTTGAAAATTTCGGAGTCGCGTGACTCTGGGATTTTCTTCATTCCAAAAGTGCATATTATGCACATTAAAAATCCCCTCTTGTGTGAATAGCGATTCATCGCTGAATATTACACGAGAGGAATATCTGGGATCTCGATCGACGTTTCGCAGAAAATTTTCGCAAAACGTTCGTCTTGCAGGGTAATCTGCTGGTCGTAAATGTTGTACGCGTGTATAATGAAACGCGTGCAACTTTTCTTCTTTTAATATCCTTTGTACAGTTGTGTAAGATAAATTGTGCTCTCGAGCAACTACCCGAATACTTGTTTCGGGATTATTCTCAAAAGCACGTATAACTCTTTCCGTGTTCCGTACATTTCTAACGGCGCGATCTCCACCAGCGTCGTGTTTGTTCGGCAGGACACTGCCAGTATCGTAAAGTCTTTGAGCTGCTGCAAGTATGACGTGACCCGATGGATGTCTTCGGTCTGGATGCATTTCGGCGTATCTTTTTGCAGCAAGGTTCTGCTGCCCGTGACACTCGCCAAGTGCCATTAGCATGTCGTAGTATTCTTGACTTGTATAAGCTGCCATATCTTCTTCGCGCTTATTGATAATCGCTGATAATCGCAGGCTTATTGATCGCATTATCGATCGTACATCCAATTTATACGATCTTCGCGGGTGGTCGACGCCCCCTCCTCGCCTCCCGCGACCAATGGCGAACGTCGCGCGCTAATTGGTAACCAATTCGCGATTGGTCGCAGGAGGCGAGGAGGGGGCGTCGACCACCCGCGAAGATCGTATAAATTGGATGTACGATCGATAATGCGATCAATAAGCCTGCGATTATCAGCGATTATCAATAAGCGCGAAGAAGATATGGCAGCTTATACAAGTCAAGAATACTACGACATGCTAATGGCACTTGGCGAGTGTCACGGGCAGCAGAACCTTGCTGCAAAAAGATACGCCGAAATGCATCCAGACCGAAGACATCCATCGGGTCACGTCATACTTGCAGCAGCTCAAAGACTTTACGATACTGGCAGTGTCCTGCCGAACAAACACGACGCTGGTGGAGATCGCGCCGTTAGAAATGTACGGAACACGGAAAGAGTTATACGTGCTTTTGAGAATAATCCCGAAACAAGTATTCGGGTAGTTGCTCGAGAGCACAATTTATCTTACACAACTGTACAAAGGATATTAAAAGAAGAAAAGTTGCACGCGTTTCATTATACACGCGTACAACATTTACGACCAGCAGATTACCCTGCAAGACGAACGTTTTGCGAAAATTTTCTGCGAAACGTCGATCGAGATCCCAGATATTCCTCTCGTGTAATATTCAGCGATGAATCGCTATTCACACAAGAGGGGATTTTTAATGTGCATAATATGCACTTTTGGAATGAAGAAAATCCCAGAGTCACGCGACTCCGAAATTTTCAAACTCGTTGGAAGATCAATGTGTGGGCCGGAATAATGGGCACTGAAATACTTGGTCCAGTTATTCTCCCAGATGTCTTAACTGGGAGAACCTACGTCGATTTTTTAACAGAAAATCTACCAGATTTTCTCGAAAATGTGCCATTATGTGAAAGAAACGAGATTGTCTTTCAACAAGACGGTGCTGGGCCACACAATGCCAGGATCGTTACAAATTATTTAAACGAGCATTTTCCCAGACGCTGGATGGGTCGGTACGGCCCGATACGTTGGCCCGCAAGATCGCCGGATCTCAACCCTCTGGATTTCTTCTTATGGGGATATTGTAAAGAAATAATTTATAAAACTCTTCCCGAAGATATTGAAGATCTAGAGACAAGATTACGATTGGCTATTTGGGATATCGACGAAGAAGTAATGCAGAACGTCGAAAGAAATTTATTAAAACGCATGAGAGCTTGCATTAGGATGGATGGCGGGCATTTCGAGCATCTGCTCTAAAATTTTTTTTATTCAATCCGCTCTTTTCAGAGCGACCAATACATTTTAACGTTGGAACATCTCTTTTGAGCAAAATAAAAATAAATTTTCCCAAATTCCCAAATGTAATTTATTAATTACATTATTCTTGCAATTGACTGAAACCTTCGCATCGTGAATGCAATAGTTTCGAAAACGTAATAACGTATAACACATGCTTTTAAAAATAATAATTATTTATTATAATTATAAATAGTTATTAATTGTAATAAATAATTAATTTTTTTAAGTACGTCATTATACGTTTCATGTTTTCTACCGCATTCGCAATGCGAAGGTTTAAAGGCCGTGGCACATAAAAAAAGTTAAGCAGAAAGCAGTAGAATTTAAGCGAATCGGCCAATCACCGTCGTTCGTCTCATCTCGTGTCGATCACGCGCCACGCGCAAGTCGCAGCGCTAGTCAACTGTCAACATAACCCTGGTGGTCGCGCAGTTTCCGCGGTCCGTCGCTTCGCGTCGAGTCATGTGCTATTTGCATTCGCGTTTCTTTTAAAGTAATTTTTGGTATCAGTGAATCGGTAGTGAGTCAGTGAATCAGTGAATTCGTTATCGCGTATTCTGTATTGTGTTAATCGAGTGAGAGTAATTTACAAAAAGTTTTGTCTCTACAACTTAATCATAACGGTGCAACAGACCTGACCTGACCTAACACGTAGCATGAGGATTCGCTACGCTGCTACAAGGTGATTGAGCAGGTGAGTGAGTGATTAAATGAGTGATTGAATGAGAGCGTGTGTTGTGTAAAAGAGAGAAAGAGAGTGAGAAAAAAGTGTATGCGTACGTGCGTGCATGTGTATGAATGTCTCTCCCTCCTTCCCTCTCTCTCTCTCTCTCTTTCTTTTTATGCACACATGCATTACACGCGTGTAGCAATCAGCTGATTGCAGCGTTCAACGGCCGGCGAACCGGAACAACTCTTTGTTATTAAAGTAATTTTTATTTTAAGGAACACGTATTCCTAACATAATTCTAAGACACTTTTTTCTTTATAAAATTCTTTAAAAAATTTTATTTAAAGCATAATTTTATGTCATAAGATTAAAATAGCGACTCACGCGGTGATAATCACCCGTCGGGCGGTCAACTGAACCCTCGTTACGCTAGCGGTGCGCCGCTCCTGCCTGCCTTCTGTACTCGACGCGTGATTTCCTAACTATTTTTGCTTGTAACTCGAAAACTACGCTTCAAATCAAATTTTGATAAAGGAAAAATCGTCTTAGAATTGTGTCAGGAATATGTCATTTTACAGGTGGAAGGTTATCCTGGATCACCCTGTATATATATATATATATATATATATATATATATATATTTTTCATTATTATTATTATTCGTTTATTTTGCCTTTGCAGGTATAGGACTTTCGTTCCTTTTACAATATATAACATCGTCCTTTCTCCCTACTCGCTTCCCAATTCCTATCCTCCCTCTCCTCTCGCCTCCTATCACCTACGCACGCCGCACGCACTTATATCCTCCGCCGCCGCCAGCTCCCTCGCTCTTCGCCTTACCGTAATCGCTCGCTCATTCCACGCAATCCACCCACTCACGCACTCACATACACCTGTCTGTCACGTCCGTCTCTCCGTTCTCCCCCACCTAGCTCTTTCTTCTGCAATCTCTTCATCCAGCCCTCTCCGTCATCTTCCAATATTCTTAATATCTCTTCCGTCTTTTCCTCCCTGCCCTCTCCCATGCACACTTCCACTACATGTACTCATCTCCTCCTTCCCACCGCAAATTCTGTACTTCCTGTCCTCCTTCCTCTCCCAATACTTTCCTTCTCTCTTCTTATTTCTCAATCTAGATCTCGCTGATCATACTTTCCTCCCCACTCTACCTTTCAGATATCTTGGCAACCCCATTGTCCTTATCTCTCTATACCGCCTATTTCACCTTGATCTTTCTATTTTTTCAAATCTTTCCTGCTACTGCATCTTCAAATCCCTACTCTCTATCCACTCCCTAATCTCCTTTCTCTTATCCCTTTGTCTTCTCACCTATTTTACCGACACCCCTCTTTCCTTATGAAACTTCTTTCTCTGTGTTTCTCCCACCTTGTTTTCCTTCTCTTCTCTCTTTGCTTTACACCTCAGCATCTCCCCGTCCACATACTCTCCCCTTCTTTCAATCTTTCCTCCTATCGTATCGCCCTCTTCTCCATCCTGATTCTCATTTTCTCTGGTAGTGGAAGAACAAGAGAATAGAGGAAGTAAAGGAGGTAACATACCTGGGGCATAAGTTTAGATGGAATAGAGGGCAGGAGACACAGGTGAGAGAGAGAAAGAAAGCGATGAGAATGATGGGACAGGTGTGGGGAATAGGGAAAGAAGATTTGGTGGGGACTGAAAGGGAGGATGAAATTATTCGATTGGTTGGTGGGGAGTGTGATGGGGTTTGGGGCAGAGATATAGGGATGGAAAAAATGGGTGAAGAGAGTACATGAAAAATATACGAGGGCGGTCCGATAAGTACTTAGCCTCACCGCCTGATGGTGCCAGTATCGCAAGAGAGATTTACTATCGTGTAGTACAATTCTCGTAAACGGCTACTGTCAAAATTTCAGCCGAATCGGACTCGTAGTTTTGTTTTGATCGCGTGTGGAAGCGGTTGTGTTCGCGGATTTTAGAAAAATGGAAAAAGAGCAATATCGGTCGGTTTTGGTCGAATTGCACTACGAACTGCTGCCCCATCCACCGTATTCTCCAGATTTGGCCCCGTGCGACTTTTTTTTGTTTCCAAACTTGAAAAAGTCACTCGCCGGGCAGAAATTTGAGTCGAATGAGGAGGTCATCGCCGCCACGGAGGCCTACTTTGCAGACCTCGAGAAAACGTATTTTTCAGATGGGTTAAAGAAGTTGGAGCATCGCTGGGTCAAGTGTATCGAGCTAAAAGGAGAATATGTTGAAAAATAAATCGCCACTTTTCCAAAATTTTCGTTTTTCTTTTGTAGGCTAAGTACTTATCGGACTGCCCTCGTACTGTCTCTCTCTACATTCTATCACATATAAAGCACCAACTTTACGGAGCGATCTTAGACACGTCTTTGATCCTCACTCACCTTGACAAAAGAGTATGTTTACGAAGGAATGAAAATGTATAATGCCTTACCAACTGAAATAAAAAAGTGTGAAAGAATTGAACTGTTTAAGCGTAGGTTAAAAGAGCATATTTATTATAATATAACTTGAATTTAATTTACTGTATTACAAATAGCTAAGAAAGCTAATAAAGATCAATCAATCAATCAATCTCTCTCTCTCTCTCTCCTCCCTCTCCCTCTTTTTCCTCCTCTCTCTCTCCCTTTCTCTCCCTTTGTCTATTATTATTGGATAGCATTTTAAATAATTATCTAAGGTGATATAAGTCTGAAGTAATGTCTTAAGATGCTAATACGACTCTGTGATTGGTTTAAAATACCTTATGATTGTACTTAAGACTGTCTTAAATAAGAATTAACTACAAATATCGGTCAAAGAGTAATAATAAAGTAGCAATAAATTTTTTGGTTTGCATAAATACCCATTTTTATAGTTGGCGTATTTTTTTTTATATCATTATTTTTTTAGCGAAGATTTAAGTAATCTTTTACCGAAAGTTTTCAACATATATTAACACGTTAGTCGCCATACGACGCGCCGGCCGTCGTTATTTGCATTTATGAGCCATACGACGGCCGGCCGTTTTGTAATAATAACGAAAAAACAAATATTTTAACCAAATAAGTTGTTTGACACTATTTATGTAAATTTATTAACTTTATTTTGTAAAAATAGAGTTATGGCCTGTGACACATAAATTTTTAATTAAGGCGGCAGCTAACGTGTTAAAGTTGTTTTTTACAAGAATTTTTTTTGAATGTAATTTAGTAACAAATAATATTATAGACAAAATTCGAAGATGAGTGAAATCTCCAATAATAGGTATACTTGACACATCCATTTCACATATAATTTTGACACATTAATTATAATTAATCAATAAATGTCACGATAATTATCGTGACATTTATTGATGATCAACATTCAACTTATTAGTAACACGTGAGTGACCAGCGTTAAAATACAAATGCAAATATATATCTTTATAATAAATCAACAAATAAAATTTCCTTATTATTGTCAGACATAATTAACGAAGATAATAAGATAAGGTTTCTTCTCGATTCAATTGACAAATTTTTAATAATAAATCTTTCTAAGAGTCATGACCGATTTCTGACAATAATCAATAACGAATAACACTGCCAATATTCGATTCAGCATATTTTGTGCTCAATATTATCTGTGTGAACTTATATACATTTCTTATCCTTTAGCAGACTACGCGCTGTTATTGACGAACGTTAAAACACAATTTCCAAATCAAAGCAGAAATGCACGATCACATATTAAATAAATGTATCAATTTAATAACGATACCAAAGTCTTAGCCAACTCGACCACTTGGATAGTCGGAGGTCCTAAGTCGAATCCTAGATGATGTGATATTTTTTTCGCAAATATATTCCTAGTTATACCACGTTGAGAAAGGGAGGGGGATATAATAAATACAAATTTATTCATATCAATTTATTGATAATTTTTATATTTTATAAATTTTTAGATATTATTAATATTATTATTAATATTATACAATAATAATGATATATAAGAATAAAATCATGAAGATGTATCATGTCGCGTATAAGCAATCCTAAAGTTTATTACAAGAATATTACAAGGTACCTTACGAGAATGTCACTTTTTATATATTCAACTTACTTTTAAATTTACTTTGTAAAAAATATATTTTTCTAACATTCGAATTATTCATGTATTTTTCATTCAAATTTTTTAATTATAAATCAGATACATCAAAGAACTTTTTAATACATTTATTACGTATACAATAATGTTTATTAATTATGACAAAAGTTTTTTAAAATTAATTAATAACGAATCTTTTATATAAAAAGTATGAAATTAAGAGTGAAATATATATATATATATATGGGCAAGTACACTTGTTGCTAGTGATTTTGCCCAGTTTTGAATTTTCTCTTCAATATAATTTATTCTATAGTTTTTATATTGTAGTTATATAATTATTTTCTCTTATTATGTTATCTATTATTATGTTATCTATCTTGCGTCTCATAATTTATTTTTGCTTCTGTATTTTAAATGTGTCTTCTATATTAAGTTTACTGTAATTATAAAAGATAGCTTCACAAAATATGTAGGTATTTCTTTAAATGTATGTACATATTTCTATTTTATACAAATTATACTCTTTTTACGCGATATTATTTATTCTAATATATTTGAAATAATATTTTGATTTCATTTCTTTTTCAGACATTATATTTGATTTTTTGTTTTGATGTTTTTGATGAAAATATTAATATGAAATAAATATTTTCTGTCCTCTTTTGTATTATTTAAAAAGTAATTTTACATAAAAACATCACGAAATATATCTAGCGTTTTTTTACATTTTTAATTTAAAAAATAATTTTGCGTAAAAATACGAAATATATTTAGCGTTTTTAATTTATTTTTTAAAGCGTTTCTATTTTTTTATTATATATAAAATATGTTCATATATATTTTTATGTATATACATTAGGGTGGTTCTTATTTATACTACATCAAAAATTAAAAAATTTTTTTTTTGTCTCATCCCTTAAAATGGTTCCATTTTATGAAAAAATAATTCCTATAAAAGTTCATTTCAATCGGATAACGTTATAATAGCAACTTTTGTTTGAAATAACTTTTTATAAAACACACAGTTTACAAGTAATTTAGAATAGTCAAATTAAATGTCCTGTAGATAATTATATTTTATATATAATTATAAAATTTATAAATGACTACATATTTAGTCAACTTTCTTCATTTCATCAAACTTCATTTTTTATTAAAAAAGCAATAATTCTCTACATGTTTTAAATAGAATGTTTATTAGCATCAAGAACATAAATCGATTAGTTTAAGATATAAATTTATTGTTCAAACGAAAGACTGTGTTTTAAGACTGACAAATAATATGATCCGCGCGCAGTTTATTAAGTTGGAAAAAGTATACAAAATTCACACAAAAACAATATTATTAGGCTATCAAAATCCAACCTGGAAATAACATCTTCTGACACTAATTTTATTCATTTATAATATGAATAAAAATATTGTCGTGAATTTTTTTTTATCAAATTTAATTTACCAAAAATTTTTTATTTTGAATCATTAATTACTTGAATGTTACAGTTTTCTACATTTTTATTAAGAAAAATTGAACACACAGTCAGTCAAAGAGTTTGTAATGAAAAAACATATGATACATATTGAGATTATTCTTGTTGGAATACTATCTAATGAGAAAATTAAGGCCGATTTTGTGTAATATGGTTAAAACTTTGCGAAAATTTGAAGTCTCGCTCCTTTTTCTGCACGCACACTTTCTTTATAATTCCGTATGATGAGATGGAAATCTCTTCAGTACCGCGTAATAAAGATTATAGAAAGCATAGGAGCTAACGATTAGGATCCCCATGAGAGCGAATCCGAAAATCCAGGACAGGAGATTGCCGTCTATCATGTTAGAACTTTCTTTCCTTTTTCGGGCACTGATCTCTCCCAGCGTTGTGCCTCTTCGTTCTTTCATAAGTTTCTTCATATTGGCGAGCTTTTCCCGTAACTCATCTACAGATTCAGCTATTTCTTCGATCGATTCTCCAACAGGTAGATCTGCAATTTATGTAAATACGATTTATGTAAGTATCACGTAGTAAGGAAGCATTCTTGCTAAAGGAGAAACACCATTGTCGTTGGTTTAAAAAATCGTTTTTTTTTTACATTTTCTTAAAGTACATATGTTCAAAAATATCTCCAACAATTTTTAAGTCAAAATATTGAAAATTGACTAATTGTAAGTTACAGCCGTTTAAGTCGAGGCAGGTAGCGCGATAGGCAGGTGAGAACGCGTGAGAACCGCCGACAATTGTGCTAATAATGGCCATAAAAAATTGAAAATAAACCATCATAATGATAACGATACAAGGGAAGGTTCATTTTATGGTCCGGGAATCGATGAAATTTAGTAAATAGAGAAATAAGAAATTCTTCTTAAATTTTCAATTACGTTTTTCTCGAAATAACTTTTTTTCAAACTACTCAAGTACATGCGAAAACTCGAAAACTAATAATTCGATTTCCAATTGTTTTTACGAAAATTTTCACAATCGCAGTGACCAAGTCTAAGTGGCGTAGTCGTTTTTTAATATTATAAAAATTACTATTTTTTTAAGACCTTTTGAATAAAAAAAATTTTTCAAAAAAATGAAAAATTTGTTTTAGGTGCCGCAATTTTATCAAAAAATTATTTTAAAAAATGGCTTTTCGGTGGTATAGAACGTGGCACGTGAAACGTGGAACGTGAAAAAAATGTTTGTTATACCTATTAGATCTCGCAAAGCAGAAATTGCCACTCATGCAAAAATATATTGCCCCTGAATCAATAATTTACAGTGATTGGAAAGCTTACGAACAAATTGATAAGAGCATTTATCAACATTACACGGTTAATCATTCGGAAAATTTTATTGATCCACAGGTGTTCATACACAGAACATTGAACGAGAATGGAGAAATATTCGTGGAATTATTCCGTGATATGGCTGTAGAGAATATCACTTTAAACATTACATAGCAGAATTTATGTTTAAAAAAGCATTTGATTTTGACGAACGATTAGATGCTTTTTTCGAAATAATGTCTATTATGTATCCCATAAATATCCCATAAATATAAATATCAATGAATAAAATATACATTAATATTAATAAAATAATTTTTTGTTAATTCACTGCTTTAATTAGGCTCATTACTCGAAGTCTACACAATTCTAAGTTAGCGCATAATTTGAAATATGGTGTAAGAGTGAAAACGCGTAAAACATAGATTCGCGTCAAAAATTGCAAACCCATGTGGAACCTCTCTTCGCATTGAAAAGTATACGCTTGGAGGCAGTGTGTTCCGCCCTCCCTACGGGGCTCCACTACCGAAAAACTACACACATAGGTGTGGGTGGAACTTGCTTCGCGTGGAAAGTTTCCACGTGGAGGCAGTGTGTTGCGCCCCCACTACGAGCAAGTTCCACCCACACCTACGTGTGTAGTTTTTCGGTAGTGGAGCCCCTCCGTAGGAAAATATGCAATTTGTAACTAACAATTACATATTTTTTCTTAAAAACAACTATGTGTTTTCTTTACACCAATTGATTCCTCTCATTATTCTGTGCATAAAAGTATTGAGATAAGGTCATCGAAAAGTAAATATTTTACGAGATATTTTACAGTTTATGTAAAATTAAGAAATTATTTCAAGCTTTATAACTCGGAAAATACTTCATGAAAAAATACTTTATTATAGTGTTTTGGAAAGCTCTCGAGGTCAGCTACAAGAATATGTAATAAAAAATAGGGGATGCCATTTAAAAAAATTGAGGTGACTTTCATGTAACTTTCAAATAATTCTTCAAGGTCAAACCAATGGTATCATCTTATGGGCCCCTTGAAACCAAATAACTTTTGTCTGAAAAATTTTTCTCTCCCGGGCTTGGTTTTCGAAATATTCGACTGGATGTTTTATAATGGGACACCCTGTATATATATATATATATATATATATATATATATATATACAGGGTGCGGCAAAATAACCTCCCTATTTTTAAATGCTAATAAAAAATACAGTTTTTTCCAAAAAACAAATTTATTTATTTTAACTTGTTCTATTACATGGGAGTTTTTTTTCTACTTTGTTTTAAAAAGAATATCAGATAAGTGATGGCCATGGTTATCAATACACTGTTGCAACCGAATTCTGAAATTGTCATGGACTCTTTCGAGCATGGCTTGAGGTATGCGCTGAACTTCCTCGCGTATTGCTTGCTTCAGATCTTGCAGGTTCGTGGGGCGATGTTTGAACACCTCGGCCTTTAAGTAACCCCACAGAAAATAGTCGCATGGGGTTAAATCGGGTGATCGTGCTGGCCATACAATGTCCCCTCCCCGAGAAATCAATCGGCCAGGAAACATTTGCCTCAAAATGTTTATTGCTATTCGGGCAGTATGGGCTGTGGCACCGTCCTGCTGGAACCACACATTCTCGAAAGCCCTCTGCTGTAGGGCAGGTTCAAAAAATTCTGCTATCATGTTGGCATACCTGTTTGAGTTCACAGTAACAACATTGCCACCCTCTTCAAAAAAATGAGGGCCAATGATTCCACATCGTGATAACGCGCACCAAACAGTCACACGTTCACTATGAAGAGGCCTCTCATGGATTTCCTGCGGGTTGTTTTCACTCCAGTAGCAATACGCGAGGAAGTTCAGCGCATACCTCAAGCCATGCTCGAAAGAGTCCATGACAATTTCAGAATTCGGTTGCAACAGTGTATTGATAACCATGGCCATCACTTATCTGATATTCTTTTTAAAACAAAGTAGAAAAAAACTCCCATGTAATAGAACAAGTTAAAATAAATAAATTTGTTTTTTGGAAAAAACTGTATTTTTTATTAGCATTTAAAAATAGGGAGGTTATTTTGCCGCACCCTGTATATACAGGGTGATCCAGGATAACCTTCCATCTGTAAAATGACATATTCCTGACACAATTCTAAGACGATTTTTCCTTTATCAAAATTTGATTTGAAGCGTAGTTTTTGAGTTATAAGCAAAAATAATTAGGAAATCACGCGTTGAGTACAGAAGGCAGGCAGGAGCGGCGCATCGCGAGCGTAACGCGGGTTCAGTTGACCGCCCGACGGGTGATTACCGCGTGAGTCGCTATTTTAATTTTATGACATAAAATTATGCTTTAAATAAAATTTTGAAGAAAGTGTCTTAGAATTATGTTAAGAATACGATTTCTTAACATAAACATTATTTTAATAACAAAAAGTTGTTCCGGTTTGCCGGCCGTTGAACGCTGCAATCAGCTGATTGCTACACGCGATGTGTGTTTCATGCGTGTGTGCATAAAAAGAGAGAGAGAGAGAGAGAAGGAGGGAGAGACATTCATACACATGCACGCACGTACGCATACACTTTTTTTCTCGCTTTCTTTCTCTCATTTACACAACACACTCTCTCATTCAGTCACTCATTTACTCACTCACTCACCTTGTAGCAGCGTAGCGAATTTTCATGCTACGTGTTAACTGCACTGTTATGATTAAGTTGTAGGGACACATCAAAACTTTTTGTAAATTACTCTCACAAATTACTCTCACTCGATTAACACAATACAGATTACGCGATAACGAATTCACTGATTTACTGACTCACTACCGATTTACCGATACCAAAAATTACTTTAAAAAAAACGCGAATGCAAATAGCACATGACTCGACGCGAAGTGACGGACTACGGAAACTGCGCGACCACTAGGGTTATGTTGCACGAGAATCTCGTGCCGATCACACGCCACGCGCAAGTGTTTAGACTAGTCAACTGTCAACATAACCCTGGTGGTCGCGCAGTTTCCGCGGTCCGTCGCTTCGCGTCGAGTCATGTGCTATTTGCATTCGCGTTTCTTTTAAAGTAATTTTTGGTATCGGTGAATCGGTAGTGAGTCAGTAAATCAGTGAATTCGTTATCGCGTATTCTGTATTGTGTTAATCGAGTGAGAGTAATTTACAAAAAGTTTTGATGATTTGTGAGAGTAATTTACAAAAAGTTTTGTCTCTACAACTTAATCATAACGGTGCAGCAGTTAACACGTAGCATGAGGATTCGCTACGCTGCTACAAGGTGATTGAGCAGGTGAGTGAGTGAGTAAATGAGTGACTGAATGAGAGAGTGTGTTGTGTAAAAGAGAGAAAGAGAGCGAGAAAAAAAGTGTATGCGTACGTGCGTGCATGTGTATGAATGTCTCTCCCTCCTTCCCTCTCCTCTCTCTCTCTCTCTCTCTCTTTCTTTTTATGCACACACGCATTACACACATCACGTGTAGCAATCAGCTGATTGCAGCGTTCAACGGCCGGCGAACCGGAACAACTTTTTGTTATTAAAGTAATGTTTATTTTAAGAAATCGTATTTCTAACATAATTCTAAGACACTTTCTTCAAAATTTTATTTAAAGCATAATTTTATGTCATAAGATTAAAATAGCGACTCACGCGGTAATCACCCGTCGGGCGGTCAACTGAACCCGCGTTACGCTCGCGGTGCGCCGCTCCTGCCTGCCTTCTGTACTCGACGCGTGATTTCCTAACTATTTTTGCTTATAACTCGAAAACTACGCTTCAAATCAAATTTTGATAAAGGAAAAATCGTCTTAGAATTGTGTCAGGAATATGTCATTTTACAGATGGAAGGTTATCCTGGATCACCCTGTATATATATACAGGGTGGCCGATTTATCTGAAGACATTGAAATATCTCGAGAACTATGCACAGAATCAAAAAAGGCGTGGAATGAAAGTTGTTCGACACGAAGGGGGGCATCCAGTGATAATGAAATCGATCCCCTCCCCCGCCCCCTGGGGGTGGGGTGGGGGGAACATATCAAAACTTAAATAGGAGCCCCCATTTTTTATTGCAGATTTGGATTCTCCAGAAAAAAGTACACCAATTTGACCTAGGAGCTTTTGCATTTTGGTTCACAGGTGGCGCTGTAATCGATAAAAATCCAAATTTATCTGAAGACATTGAAATATCTCGAGAACTATGCACAGAATCAAAAAAGGCGTGGAATGAAAGTTGTGCGACACGAAGGGGGGCATCCAGTGATAATGAAATCGATTCCCTCCCCCGCCCCCTGGGGGTGGGGTGGGGGGAACATATCAAAACTTAAATAGGAGCCCCCATTTTTTATTGCAGATTTGGATTCTACAGAAAAAAGTACACCATTTTGATCGACGAGTTTTTGCGTTTTGGTTCACAGGTGGCGTTGTAGTCAACAAAAAGCAAAAGTAAAAAATCCCTAAAATTTGAGAACGTCTCCAGAATTCACATCACATCTGATAAATAAAAGTAGACGTATTTTATTTTAAAAATACTATTCAATGTCACCAATACGAAAAGTTGGTTTTTCTTTGATTTGATATTATTATTGTAATGTTTTCTAGTCGCTACAATGGAAAGTATCTGAGAAATAATCATGGATTTGGTTGTGTCAAAAAATACATTTAGCGTTACCCAGGAACAACGACGTGGACGTAGTATTTTTCTGTTCCCTTTGGGGTGCTTGTTTTACGTGAGTCCCCTTGCCTCTCACTGTTCACTTAATTGAGTAAGTGTTCGAAATTTTGACCTTCCACTTCAATACATTTATTTATTCTTTCTTCAAATGACTTTACACAGGATAGTATCATATCTGCGGGAATTTCTGCGCAAGCAGTTCTTATGCGTTCCACCATGTTTTCACGAGTCGTTGGTACTTGTTCGTAAACTTTACCTTTTAGGTAACCCCATAGGAAGAAATCCGGAGATGTTAAATCAGGTGACCTCGCAGGCCAATTAATCGGGCCACCTCTACCAATCCACCGACCATTGTAATCACGGTCTAGTATTTCCCTTGCTGCTGTTGAAAAATGTGCTGGGCAACCATCATGCTGAAACCACATTGTCCGTCGAACGTCCATGGCAACATCCTCAAGTAGTAGTGGTAGTTCTTGTTCTAGGAAATTTCGATATTTCGTTCCATTCAAATTACCTTCAATGAAATAAGGACCAATGAGTTTATTTCCTATGATTCCACACCAAACATTCACCGACCAAGGACGTTGATGATTAACTTGTCGTAACCAATGGGGATTTTCTACGCTCCAATAATGCATGTTATGCCTATTGACGCCACCATGGTTCGTGAATGTAGATTCATCTGAAAATAAGACATTAACAAAGAAATTGTGGTTCGTTTGCATTTTTTGAAGTGCCCATTCACAAAACACCACTCGGTTACGAAAATCATCGCCATGTAGTTCCTGATGCAGTGAAATGTGATATGGGTGATACTTATGACGATGCAATATTCTCTGAATACTATCTCTGGAAATGCCGGAATCGCGATGTAATTGTCGAGTGCTTACACGTGGGTTTTGGTGAACAGCTGCTAGTACAGCTACTTCATTAGCTTCTCCTGTAACTGTTAATCTTCGCTTTCTTTTTTTAATTTGTACGCTGCCATCAGAGTGAAAGACATTCACAACTTTGTAAAAAAAAGAACGCGAGCGAGCATTATCTGGAAAACGCTCAGCATACAACGCAACAGCATCGTCAATATTCCTCTTACATTCACCATAAATAAGAATCATTTCGATTTTTTCGGGAACTGTAGCAGGATTCATTTTTCACTTGCAATTCGATTTAAGCAATGAAGGGTAGACAAAAAAAATAGTCACGTAAACTGAAATTTGTTATTCTGAAAGCAAAATGACCTCTGACCGAATTACTCTACCATTACAACATATCTACTGTGGAACAGTTAGTTCCCCGCACAGAAATGATCAATTCGCCGTTGATGGATATTTCCGTTCAAATGTACGTAATTCTCAGATACCTCGAAAAAGGTAAGAGATACGCAAAATGTGACAAAATTTTCGGGGTTGTCGAAAGGGGGGGTCGATCTCGAGCTGATTAAAATAGGCTTACCCGCAAATTTACAAAAGTTGCAAAAACTAACATTCATACTTCTTACATCGAACTTTCAAAACTCTGATTGTAATACAGAAGAGAAATTCAGCGAAAATAGTATGCTACAAGGGAGGAGAGTGCGCGATTCCACCGAGAGCGAGGATTGCAAGCGGTCGTAAGCCGGTCGTAAGGTGGTCGTAAGCGGTCGTAAGCCGGTCGTATGATTGTCGTAAGCGGTCGTAAACCGGTCGTATGATGGTCGTAAGCGGTCGTAAGGTGGTCGTAAGCCGGTCGTAAGCCGGTCGTAAAAAGGTCTTCATCTTGTCGGGACCCCTGAACTAGATCCAAAATTAGACCATTTGGAGAAGAAATTCGCTTGTACAAAGCGGATCTGCGGAAAGAGCGAGCCCATCAAAGTAATCAAGCTCCGTACCGATGTTGTTGTATTTCTCTTCTGTATTACAATCAGAGTTTTAAAAGTTCGATGTAAGAAGTACGAATGTTAGTTTTTACAACTTTTGTAAATTTGCGGGTAAGCCTATTTTAATCAGCTCGAGATCGACCCCCCCTTTCGACAACCCCGAAAATTTTGTCACATTTTGCGTATCTCTTACCTTTTTCGAGGTATCTGAGAATTACGTACATTTGAACGGAAATATCCATCAACGGCGAATTGATCATTTCTGTGCGGGGAACTAACTGTTCCACAGTAGATATGTTGTAATGGTAGAGTAATTCGGTCAGAGGTCATTTTGCTTTCAGAATAACAAATTTCAGTTTACGTGACTATTTTTTTTGTCTACCCTTCATTGCTTAAATCGAATTGCAAGTGAAAAATGAATCCTGCTACAGTTCCCGAAAAAATCGAAATGATTCTTATTTATGGTGAATGTAGGAGGAATATTGACGATGCTGTTGCGTTGTATGCTGAGCGTTTTCCAGATAATGCTCGCTCGCGTTCTTTTTTTTACAAAGTTGTGAATGCCTTTCACTCTGATGGCAGCGTACAAATTAAAAAAGAAAGCGAAGATTAACAGTTACAGGAGAAGCTAATGAAGTAGCTGTACTAGCAGCTGTTCACCAAAACCCACGTGTAAGCACTCGACAATTACATCGCGATTCCGGCATTTCCAGAGATAGTATTCAGAGAATATTGCATCGTCATAAGTATCACCCATATCACATTTCACTGCATCAGGAACTACATGGCGATGATTTTCGTAACCGAGTGGTGTTTTGTGAATGGGCACTTCAAAAAATGCAAACGAACCACAATTTCTTTGTTAATGTCTTATTTTCAGATGAATCTACATTCACGAACCATGGTGGCGTCAATAGGCATAACATGCATTATTGGAGCGTAGAAAATCCCCATTGGTTACGACAAGTTAATCATCAACGTCCTTGGTCGGTGAATGTTTGGTGTGGAATCATAGGAAATAAACTCATTGGTCCTTATTTCATTGAAGGTAATTTGAATGGAACGAAATATCGAAATTTCCTAGAACAAGAACTACCACTACTACTTGAGGATGTTGCCATGGACGTTCGACGGACAATGTGGTTTCAGCATGATGGTTGCCCAGCACATTTTTCAACAGCAGCAAGGGAAATACTAGACCGTGATTACAATGGTCGGTGGATTGGTAGAGGTGGCCCGATTAATTGGCCTGCGAGGTCACCTGATTTAACATCTCCGGATTTCTTCCTATGGGGTTACCTAAAAGGTAAAGTTTACGAACAAGTACCAACGACTCGTGAAAACATGGTGGAACGCATAAGAACTGCTTGCGCAGAAATTCCCGCAGATATGATACTATCCTGTGTAAAGTCATTTGAAGAAAGAATAAATAAATGTATTGAAGTGGAAGGTCAAAATTTCGAACACTTACTCAATTAAGTGAACAGTGAGAGGCAAGGGGACTCACGTAAAACAAGCACCCCAAAGGGAACAGAAAAATACTACGTCCACGTCGTTGTTCCTGGGTAACGCTAAATGTATTTTTTGACACAACCAAATCCATGATTATTTCTCAGATACTTTCCATTGTAGCGACTAGAAAACATTACAATAATAATATCAAATCAAAGAAAAACCAACTTTTCGTATTGGTGACATTGAATAGTATTTTTAAAATAAAATACGTCTACTTTTATTTATCAGATGTGATGTGAATTCTGGAGACGTTCTCAAATTTTAGGGATTTTTTACTTTTGCTTTTTGTTGACTACAGCGCCACCTGTGAACCAAAACGCAAAAACTCGTCGATCAAAATGGTGTACTTTTTTCTGTAGAATCCAAATCTGCAATAAAAAATGGGGGCTCCTATTTAAGTTTTGATATGTTCCCCCCACCCCACCCCCAGGGGGCGGGGGAGGGAATCGATTTCATTATCACTGGATGCCCCCCTTCGTGTCGCACAACTTTCATTCCACGCCTTTTTTGATTCTGTGCATAGTTCTCGAGATATTTCAATGTCTTCAGATAAATTTGGATTTTTATCGATTACAGCGCCACCTGTGAACCAAAATGCAAAAGCTCCTAGGTCAAATTGGTGTACTTTTTTCTGGAGAATCCAAATCTGCAATAAAAAATGGGGGCTCCTATTTAAGTTTTGATATGTTCCCCCCACCCCACCCCCAGGGGGCGGGGGAGGGAATCGATTTCATTATCACTGGATGCCCCCCTTCGTGTCGAGCAACTTTCATTCCACGCCTTTTTTGATTCTGTGCATAGTTCTCGAGATATTTCAATGTCTTCAGATAAATCGGCCACCCTGTATACAGTATGTGTGAATTAACGTGGCCCGTAGTGATTTATTGCGAAGTTAATGGGTTTAGAAGAAAATAGTCCAAACAAAAATTGTATGGTTACAAGGGGGACATAATATAATGAAACTTGTTCAGTTACAGGTGGCGCCACTTTTGAGATATCTTGATGGAAGCTATTTTTGTAAATGGAAGTTGATTTTTTTTTCCTAATAAAAGTTGTAGCAGATATTGAAACGAATACAATGGTTTTTGTATTTTTTTATTCGGATCATTTTTGACCGAGTTACAGCGCTTTAAAGTTTCAATATTGCCAAAAACTGCTGTATTTGTCTTGATGCCAGCCACTTCTATTTGAATCCCAAAAAATGCAACAAAGAACAAAGAACAATCGATTTACTTTTTTAAAGTAGAATTGTACATTTATTATTTTAACCCTTGGCTGGTAAGCTATTTTTTGGCACCTTTATATGGTAAACATGGGTCGTTCGCGTCCGACGCTTTAAAAAGTACTTGAAAGTGCTAAAAAAAATCTGAAAAAATTCATGGTGCTTCTTTAACTATCCTAGTATAAGGATCAATCGTTATATTGATGATTTATAAATTTGTTTAAACAATATATTTGTTTGAACAAATAAAAACGTGGAAAATGTACTGTTTTATTTAAAAAATCATAACTTTTGATCAAATTAATATTTTTAAAAATTTCAAAAAGGAAATTAAAGCTTAAGAATAGTACTTTCAAGAAAAAAATATGTACCAATTAAATAAATGCTTAAGTTTTCAACATGAAAATCGCGTTTTTTTGAAGTACGTAAAAAGGTATTATTTACAATAAAATAGACATAATTTCATTTTTTACTCAATTTTATTCATACAAATTATCATAGACATTGTCTATTTTTACCAAAAATAAGAAAAAATACAAAAATAAGAAAATACAAAAATTATAAGGCCATTATAAACAATCACGGCATGTAGAGACCTGTGCTCTTCGCATACAGACTTATGGCACTTAACGCAACACATATTAGTTTTTTTGTCTTTCTTGACGTCACAAAAGGCGCAACGCGCCTTCATTTTTCCAATTTCTGGGGCCCAATGTACTTTACTCACCTTGTACTTTTGGCACCTTTAACTGGTAAACATGGGTCGTTCGTGCCTTTTCCAAATTTTGACTGGCTCATACAGAAGCTGTTCGCACAATAAAACATCGGCATTTGGGGAGCTAGTAGTATACTAGTATACAATTTTTTTCAGCATAGTTTTGCCCCGCCCCTTACCCCCCCTCCCGAGCTAGCAAAGGAAGAAAGTTTCGACAAGGCACGAACGACCCATGTTTACCAGCCGAGGGTTAATGTTACAGTTATAAAGTAATTTTAATATTTCTTTTTCCCTTCGACATAGCCGCCGTCATGTAGAATGCACTGCTGCAATCTTCTCATCGTCTCCTTTTCGACGTTTTTTAACATTTCGGGGGTCATGTTAGCGAACCTTACGATGATCGGTATTTCACGATAAACTAAAACACTTCAGTTCCGTAGGCATAATACGTACATAATAAACACAAATACGAGCGTATGCTCAAATATGAACATAGTGAATGCAAAAACATAAACACGAACGAACTGCCAAATGTAAACAAATAAATGCTAAGTTCGCCGGTTTTTTCTTTACGGAATAATTCAGTTTTAACTGAAGTAAGTTAGTTTATCGTGAAATATCGATCAAATAAGTTCAGCACTGTGTAATGAAACATTAAATTGCTTAATAATGTCTACTTTTACGATGGCAGAGAAAATTGAATTTGTGCTTCTACGTGGTTCTAATCACGCTACGTATCAAGAAGTTGCAGACACTTTTCATTTACGACATCCTGATAGACCAATTCCGTCTCGTAAACAGGTAAGTTTCTCGCTGCAGTTGCTAATAATACTTGTCGATTTAGCATAGTAAAATATTTTCCATTTTTATGATAGATTAGAATGGTCGTTGATCTCTTTAAGGAGACTGGTTCTGTATTGAAAAAACGAGAACAAAGGACGTTATGGACTGAAGATACCGAAATAGATGTATTGGCAGCATTTTCAGAATTTCCAAAGATATCCATTCGACAAGTATCAGCTAATTCTGGAGTATCAACGTGGGTTGTTAGGCAAATTTTGAAAAAACATAAGCTTAAAGCATTCAAACCTACGACTGTCCACAAACTACTGGAGCGTGATTACGGACCTCGTATAGAATTCGCCATGTGGATTATAGAGAATACTGACATTTTAAAGTCAATTATGTTTACTGATGAATGTATTTTTTACACAAATGGAATGGCTTGTCACCAACATTCCAGAATGTGGGCAAAAGAAAATCCACATTGGGTGCAAGAAAATAACATGCAATACAGGACATCAGTCATGGTATGGTGTGGGATACATAAGCGCAAAATAGTGGGTCCATTCTTCTTTGATAGAGCCATAGATAGTACAGCATACCTGAATTTTTTACAAATGAATTTGACGGAATATTTAAATGATATGCCACTTGCAACAAGAAGGGACTTTTGGTTCCAACAAGATGGAGCACCACCACATTGGGCCATTCTGGTCAGAAATTGGCTAAATATTAATTTCCATAATAGGTGGATTGGGCGTGGTGGGCCTGTTACGTGGCCTCCGAGGTCCCCTGATTTGACGCCTTGCGATTTTTTTCTATGGGGTTACTTAAAACAAATTATTTATAAGGTTCCAGTGACAGATGTCAATGACCTTCAGCAAAGAATAAGGTCCGCCTGCGACAACGTGACCCCCGAAATGTTAAAAAACGTCGAAAAGGAGACGATGAGAAGATTGCAGCAGTGCATTCTACATGACGGCGGCTATGTCGAAGGGAAAAAGAAATATTAAAATTACTTTATAACTGTAATATTAAAATAATAAATGTACAATTCTACTTAAAAAAAGTAAATCGATTGTTCTTTGTTCTTTGTTGCATTTTTTGGGATTCAAATAGAAGTGGCTGGCATCAAGACAAATACAGCAGTTTTTGGCAATATTGAAACTTTAAAGCGCTGTAACTCGGTCAAAAATGATCCGAATAAAAAAATACAAAAACCATTGTATTCGTTTCAATATCTGCTACAACTTTTATTAGGAAAAAAAAATCAACTTCCATTTACAAAAATAGCTTCCATCAAGATATCTCAAAAGTGGCGCCACCTGTAACTGAACAAGTTTCATTATATTATGTCCCCCTTGTAACCATACAATTTTTGTTTGGACTATTTTCTTCTAAACCCATTAACTTCGCAATAAATCACTACGGGCCACGTTAATTCACACATACTGTATATACAGGGTGTCCCATTATAAAACATCCAGTCGAATATTTCGAAAACCAAGCCGGGGAGAGAAAAATTTTTCAGACAAAAGTTATTTGGTTTCGAAGGACCCATAAGATGATACCATTGGTTTGACCTTGAAGAATTATTTGAAAGTTACATGAAAGTCACCTCAATTTTTTTAAATGGCATCCCCTATTTTTTATTACATATTCTTGTAGCTGACTTCAAGAGCTTTCCAAAACACTATAATAAAGTATTTTTTTATTAAGTATTTTCCGAGTTATAAAGCTTGAAATAATTTCATAATTTTACATAAACTGTAAAATATCTCGTAAAATATTTACTTTTCGATGACCTTACCTCAATACTTTTATGCACAGAATAATGAGAGGAACCAATTGGTGTCAAGAAAACACATAGTTGTTTTTAAGAAAAAATATGCAATTTGTAACTAACAATTACATATTTTTTCTTAAAAACAACTATGTGTTTTCTTTACACCAATTGATTCCTCTCATTATTCTGTGCATAAAAGTATTGAGATAAGGTCATCGAAAAGTAAATATTTTACGAGATATTTTACAGTTTATGTAAAATTAAGAAATTATTTCAAGCTTTATAACTCGGAAAATACTTCATGAAAAAATACTTTATTATAGTGTTTTGGAAAGCTCTCGAGGTCAGCTACAAGTCCTGACCACTCCAATTCCACGCGCGCTTATTCGTTAACTTTAATGGCTTACCATTCAAATACTACTCATCGGATCTTTTTTTGGTAAAGAGATTTTCGTCTCAGAATGTCACGAAGAATACGTCGGTAACGGGCGTCACGCGAGTTCTGGGACACCCTGTATATTAGGTGTACAACTTTGCTTCCGCCATTTTCCTATAGATGGCTTTAGCGGTAAGTGGTGGTATGGTCGAAATAAATAGATCATAGACGTCATACAATAAACTTGGGCATCTGTCAACATAACCCCATGGAAACATTAGTCGATTTGTGTCTGCATAAAGTTATTCTCGATTAAAAATGTCAGTTTATAAGCCAAATTCTCGTCATTTGGGATTTTTAATTTTCTGCTTTAATATGATGAAATCTGCGGTTGAGGCTCATCGAATGCTTTCAAATACTTATGGTGAGGTCGCTATTAGTGAAAGAACGTGTCGTGAGTGGTTTCAACGCTTCAAGAATGGTGATTTTGACGTCGAAGACCGGCATAGCGATGGAAGAGAGAAGGTTTTCGAAAATGCAGAATTGGAGGCATGACTTGATCAAGACTCGTATCAAAATCAAGAAGAATTGGCACGATCATTGGGAGTGACTCAACAAACCATTTCAAAACGCCTCAAAGCCATGGGAATGATTCAGAAGCAAGGAAATTGGGTGCCGTACGAGTTGAAGCCGAGAGATGTTGAACGGCGTTTGTTTGCTTGTGAACAGCTGCTTGAAAGGCAAAGACGGAAGGGATTTCTGCATCGCATTGTGACTGGGGACGAAAAATGGGTTCATTACGATAACCCCAAGCGCAGAAAATCATGGGAGTTCGGCCATGCTTCCATGTCGACGGCCAAACCGAATATTTACGGCTCCAAGGTCATGCTCTGTATTTGGTGGGACCAGCTCGGCGTAGTGTATTATGAGCTGTTAAAACCGACTGAAACAATCACAGGCGATCGGTATCAAACGCAATTAATGCATTTGAGCCGAGCATTGAAAGACAAACGGTCGCAATATAACGAGAGATTTGATAAAGTGATTTTGCAGAATGACAACGCTCGGCCACATGTTGCAAAACCGGTGAAAACCTTGGAGACGCTTAAATGGGAAGTCCTACCCCACCCGCCGTATTCTCCAGACGTTGCTCCCTCTGACTATCACTTGTTTCGATCAATGGCACACGGCCTGGCTGACCAGCACTTCCGGTCTTATGAAGAAGTAAAAAATTGGATCGATTCGTGAATTGCCTCAAAAGATGACCAGTTTTTTCGACGCGGGATTCGTACGCTGCCCGAAAGATGGGAGAAAGTAGTGGCCAGCGATGGACAATACTTTGAATCATAAATGTATAACCAGTTTTTTACATGTCATTTTATAAAGCCTCGAATTTCGGAAAAAAAACGGCGGAAATAAAGTTGTACACCTAATATACAGGGTGTTCCAGATCAACCGGAGGTCCTTGAAGGAGTGGATAGATCTCGATAATGTGAGTAAAAAATGTCCTTACAAGAAAGTTGTGAGATCAATAGTTTTTGAATAAAACGCATTAGAAGTTAACCAACCACGGGGCCCGCATTTCGCGCCGTCAGGAGCGGCGCGGCATGAACCATTCTCGTTCGAAATACATTCTGCCACATCAATTACTCGTAATTGTTTTCATTTGTTTTCCATCGTTTTTGCTACTGATGTTGCTACTGATTTTTGGAAATATCCGAAGCGGCATCAACGAAGAATCTTAACTCGAAGAGTTTTAAATTGTCAAAGTATGTATGCATTGATCCCCAATTTTAAAGAATCTTCTATAGAAATATTTCTGTTTACAGAAATATTACAGTCATAAAAGTATAATTCGAATTGTAATATTAATAATTATTTATAGCATTTATTTTTTTTATCGATATGATTACGATATGAAAAAATAGCTTCTACAAAACTTAATTTTATAATTACTGAACGACAAGTAATTATTAACTTTATTGTTAATTGTACATTTTATTAACAAATGCTACGAGTAATTGATGTGGCAGAATGTATTTCGAACGAGAATGGTTCATGCCGCGCCGCTCCTGACGGCGCGAAATGCGGGCCCCGTGGTTGGTTAACTTCTAATGCGTTTTATTCAAAAACTATTGATCTCACAACTTTCTTGTAAGGACATTTTTTACTCACATTATCGAGATCTATCCACTCCTTCAAGGACCTCCGGTTGATCTGGAACACCCTGTATATATATATATATATATATATATATACAGGGTGTCCCAGACCACCCGTCCCACCCGATTTTTTCGTAAACGCGACATTTTAAAGAAAAATGTTTCAGACAAAAGTTTTGTGACTTCGAGGGGGACATAAGATGGTGTCATTGGTTTGACCTTGAAGAATTATTTGAAAGTCACCTCAATTTTTTTAAATGGCATCCCCTATTTTTTATTGCATATTCTTGTAGCTTATCTCGAGACCTTTCCAAAACACTATAAATAAATGTTTTTTCGTTAAATATTTTCCGAGTTATAAGGCTTGAAATAATTTCTTAATTTTACATAAACTATAAAATATCTCGTAAAATATTCACTTTTCGATGATCTTACCTCAATACTTTTATGCACAGAATAATGAGAGAAATCAATTGGTATAAAGAAAACACATAGTTGTTTTTAAGAAAAAATGGGTAAATATTTCGTTTAACGGACCACCCTTCAATGACCTTGACCTTGACATATGTTGTCAAGGTCATCCTCCTGAGTGACCTTCTGAAGGTTTTAGCCGTCGCTCGTTTTTTATTAAAAAGTTATTAACAGAAAAAGATTTGAAAAATTTGGCACTTATTTCGAATACACATATACACATTTACCGCCAATGATCAATGAATAAAAGAACTTTCACCACATTGTGTGTGTATATGGCATTCCTACTATTGTTAATATTTCTATGACTTTGAAACGGAGTCCGAAAGTAAACTAATATACGATAGATTTTCGTACAGATAACATTCTGATAATCTATCTTAAAATGAAACCTCACTTCGCATTGAAAAGTGTACGCGTGGAGGCAGTGTGTTCCGCCCCCCCTACGGGGGGGCTCCACTACCGAAAAACTACACACATAGGTGTGGGTGGAACTTGCTTTGCGTGGAAACTTTCTACACGAAGCAAGTTCCACCCACACTTATGTGTGTAGTTTTTCGGTAGTGGAGCCCCCCCGTAGGGGGGGCGGAACACACTGCCTCCACGTGGAAACTTTCCACGCGAAGCAAGTTCCACCCACACCTATGTGTGTAGTTTTTCGATAGTGGAGCCCCCCCGTAGGGGGGGCGGAACACACTGCCTCCACGCGTATACTTTTCAATGCGAAATGAGGTTTCATTTGAAGACAGATTATCAGAATGTTATCTGTACAAAAATCTATCGTATATTAGTTTACTTTCGGATTCCGTTTCAAAGTCATAGAAATATTAACAATAGTAGGAATGCCATATACACACAATGTGGTGAAAGTTCTTTTGTTCATTGATCATTGGCGGTAAATGTGTAAATGTGTATTCGAAATAAGTGCCAAATTTTTCAAACTTCTTTTGTTCATAACTTTTTAACGAGCAGTGACCGAGGACTAAAACCTTCCGAAGGTCACTCAGGAGGGTGACCTTGACAACATATGTCAAAGTTGGGGTGTGTGTGTGTGCGTGTAGATGTGTTCCAATTTGCTATTTTTCAAATCTTTTTATGTTAATAACTTTTTAATAAAAAACGAGCGACGGCTAAAACCTTCAGAAGGTCACTCAGGAGGATGACCTTGACAACATATGTCAAGGTCAAGGTCATTGAAGGGTGGTCCGTTAAACGAAATATTTACCAAAACATTTATTTATAGTGTTTTGGAAAGGTCTCGAGATAAGCTACAAGAATATGCAATAAAAAATAGGGGATGCCATTAAAAAAAATTGAGGTGACTTTCATGTGACTTTCAAATAATTCTTCAAGGTCAAACCAATGACCATCTTATGTCCCCCTCGAAGTCACAAAACTTTTGTCTGAAACATTTTTCTTTAAAATGTCGCGTTTACGAAAAAATCGGGTGGGACGGGTGGTCTGGGACACCCTGTATATATATATATATATATATTGTATATATATATATATATTGTAACGTTGCCGTTCCTTCGCGGTAGAATCTGCGGGCGGAACGCAACACCGACTCTCCGCGCATCAGAGACGAGCGAGATCTCCCCGATAAGATCGAGATAATTAAACATTAGAATTGTTTTCACTCGTGATTATTGTATTATTCCGAGCGATCCGGCGACATCCAAGGAAGACCGGCGAGGAGAGGAATTAGGCGCTGTCAGGGTCGGAGATCAAAACAAGCACGACCGAGCGAGGACTCCGGACGAAAGCGGAGCAAGGGGCGATGCGACCAGAGAACAGCGGCGTCGCAAGAGACCGCGAAACCAGGGTTGCAGGACAGAGGTCGGAGGTAGGAGTTTGACCGTCCTGGCCGTCCGGGAAAAGCCACGACTAACAAGGCGCACCCCATAGATGCTCGTCCGCCCGAGGATCGACAGTATCACCGAGGGAAAAAGGATCGGCATCCGACAGCGGGAGAATTCTCGCGGAGCAGCGCCCTAGCGTTTTGCGCCAAGATACCGCGGCAAGGATCGCGCCGCGTAGGAACTCGCGCCAATTGGTCGCGCGCTAATTGGTCGCGTGCGCGTTCGTGGATCGCGCATCACGGTATCGACGCGATCGACCGTGATCGAGAACGCTGCCTGTTGCGTTCCGGCTGCCCTCACGAGAACACGTGTCGCTCTGGATGCCGAGTCTTAGGCCTCGTTCCTGCTCCTCTCGCTGCCGCTGCCAGGAGAATCGGCCCCGGATCAGGACCCTGCCGGTGAGGTTGCTCGGATCGTTTTTTTGGGAAACCACGAATTTGGCGCGGAACCCGTTTCGTCGCGAGGTCGTTCGTTCGGCATTAGCGTTAGTGATTAGAGTAAGCCCCTTCTGGGCGAAAAGGCCGCGGTACGATAGAGTAGTCCGTGAGCCAAAACTTGGGTGCCCCCGGTGGCAATTTTGGTGACTTTTGGGTGATGGCCGAGCGATCGAGATCGGGCGAATGCGTGGTAAGGGAGTAGCCGTAGGTTGAGTCCGCGTGCGTGCTAGAAGATATCTGGGAACGCGATCAGCGGTTTGTCGTGTCGTTGTGTGCGTGTCACGTCTGAGTGGGTCAGTACCGATAGTATTGTTGTGGGCGAAATTTGTGCTAGCGTAAGATATTGGCGATAAGCAACTTTGTGTCTGGCGTGTAAGTTGTGTATGAGCGAGTAGAGAGTGAGTGAGGGAGCGCGTGATCGGTGTCGTGCCGTTCATCTCGCGCGCGTTAGAATTAAGTAAGGATTTCGCGTCATCGTTTGACGTCGCGTATTCGCGATTATCTAGATTATTGCGGCGTGCGAATTTCGAGCCTCACGCAGTTGTTGCCGTCCGGGTGAGTGTCCGGCGGTTATCGAATTGTGTCGGGTCCCTTAATTTCGTACCGGGCTCTATCTTACTTTTATTTTAGTTTTATTTTCTTTGTATTTTAAACAGCTCGGACTCTCTGTATTTTCTTCCGGGTTATTATCCGACTCCGTTATTTCCTTTAAGTTTGGTGTTCGCTGCGCTATTATCATTTCCTCGGATGGTCCAGTTGCTTGGTTTCATTAATCCTTTCCGGTGACTTCTTTCGTACCGATTACTTCGTTTTGTTATTAAACCGGCTATTATTTTTGTTTAAATGGAATAAACCACTTTGTTTTACTTTATTTCGCGACATTAGTCCTTTATTTTGGTGTATCGTATTCGTCTCGGCTACAATCCTGTTCATCCGTCCGCAGAACCAGCTTTCCGCCCTGCCCCTCTACCGTTAGGTTGAGCTTGTCGAGCCCGTCGCGGCCGATTCTGAGTCTTGGCGACTTCGCGATAATCGGTTAGTGGAATATACATTCCGCGTGAAACGGAATGGACGCTCCGGCGTCTGGCGCCCAATATTTTCGCGATTAATTTGGCCAAAGCGGCGGTAAAAGAAACGTCTAGCGTCCTTCCATCCTTTGCACGTTACTTTCACGACGGTTCGCGGTCTGGCTGTTCGCCCCTCCGCCGGATCGCCCGGGAAAATCGTCATAGGAGAGAAATTTGGCGCCCAACGTGGGGCCCCGCTGGAAAAAGAAAGGGGGTTAAAACGAACTTATTGCACGTTATTGCGGAATTTGTTGTAGCGAGACGTATGTTTTAGCATGGTAGGTATAAGTTGTGTTAATTTTGTTGGTTTTTAGGGTGTTTCCTCTTGTCGTAGGTCTTATTGTTGATTTTTGAGTTAATAATTGTTTTTCTTTCAGTCGCATAGTGCGTGTTTCGCGAAGTGGGTGCGCGTATGCGCGAGTGTTAGGATTTTGGCTTGCCTTTGGGGAAATAAGATAATCGGGCGATTAGCGAGTCGTCCGAAATATAGGGGAAGATCTCGGGATCGGACTAAGATATTATTTGGCGACTCCTGGGTGGCTTTACCGGTTTCTTCGCGCGATACGCGGAACGCTCTCGGAATGGTGTCCGCGAGATTTGACGATTGGTTATTCTTCGCGGTACCGTTAGGAAATTTCGGAAGAACCGAGATTCATACGACTCGCGTCGAATGAAGATCTGGGCGGTATTTCCTGGAGGTTTCTTCTAGATATTGTGTCTAGTGTTAGCGATAGAATATCTTCGCGTTGATGGCGACCTATGAGTTTGGGTAAATTGGGTTTCGTGAATATTTTGGGATCATGGTTATAGAATTTCGTGTAGACTTTAGCGCTCAGTAATTTCGAGATTTAGTAACCGAATATTATTTCGGGATTTCGTTCAAAAGGCATAGAAGGACGAAGTCTGTTATTCTTCGACATCGCGATCAATTGTTAGAACTTCGGGCTACCGTTTTTCGTGTCAACAGGAGAGCAAGTACGCCGTAAGCCTTTGTGTTACTAGAAGGTCGCTTACATTTATTGTTTTTGGTTAGCGGAATAGGAACTCCGAGTTCGCGCGCGTAGTTAGTGGAATCTTAGAGCTATGGAACCTATCGAAGCGAATTACGAATGGATCTTCTTGATGTCGGCGGAGGAATTAATCGAGGAATTAAGGGCGCGAGAATTGTCGACGGAAGGGCGTGAAGCTGCCCTAGCTTTTAGGTTGTACCGGCATCTTCGCGAAACGAGTAACGCGGGTGCCGCGCCCAAAGATGATCCCGTGCGGGAGAGATTACAGGTTCCGGCCGTAGAACCAGCGAGAGCGGATAGTCCGTCGGAAGGTGGGCCTCGCGCGACGCGACGGGATTCGCTTGGGCCGTTACATCCTTCGGCGGGAACCTCGACGCCGCGAGCGCGTACCCCGCGGGACGAAACCCCCCATCACGTCCCTCGAGGGGGCGCGTCCGCGACCGCCGCGTATAACACGATGCGGAAATAAAATCTGCATTTTTCGGGCGCACACGGAGAGGACGCGGAAACCTTCCTCCTCCGAATTGAGGAAGGCCGCTACCTAGTCCCCGTGCCGGATGAGGATCTTTTGCGTTGTTTACCGTTCTTTTTATCGGGGGTCGCGTTGCATTGGTTCCGCGGAAGGCGGGATCGGTTAACCACCTGGGCAAGTTTCGAGGCCGCGTGGCGTCGGAGATTTGGTAATCCAAATTACCAATTCGCTCTAAGAGAGGAGATAATGCGGCGAACGCAGGGCGAACACGAGTCCGTCTCGAACTATTTCACGTGTTTGAACGCGCTCTTCGACCGATTGTCGCCACCGTGGTCGGACCGTGATAAGATTAGTTACGCACATCGTAATCTCCTCCCAAGGATACAGGTTCTCGTCCGACCGGAAGACGCGGATGATGTGGAGATGTTGGAAATTCTCGCCGAAAGTTCGGAAAGGCGTCATGCCGCCGGCTTACGTTACCGCGCGCCGCCGACACCGGAGAAATCGATGTTTCTCGCGTATCGACCACCGAAGGATTCACCTCGTACACCGAAATCGCGAACGCGAGATTCAATAGCTGCCTTAAATTTGCGCGGATCGAAACCCGATAGCGAATCGGCGAAAAAGAATAAGGCGGAGAATCAGACCAGTAAAGCCGCGAAATCGAAAACGTCTGCGGAAGTCACGGCTACCCCCTCCACGTCTGCGACGGCGTCGCCGAGGGGATCGCGTCCTACGACCGCAAAATGTTGGAATTGTGAGAAAACCGGTCATTTAGCGCGGGATTGTAGCGAAACTCCGCGAATACATTGCTATGGCTGCGGTAAAGCAGATGTGACTGTACGCACTTGCCCGGACTGTTCGGGAAAAGAATAGGGGAGTCGGCCGTAAGGGGCGTATCGGCTCCTGATTCGCGTAAGACCCCTTTGCGTTCGTCAAAATTGGAAAATTGTGCCGTGTCGTATAGTACGTTTGGAAATCGTGATGTTCTGTCATTATTGTATTTAAAGATTAGGATGGATGATCGTGAGGTATTAGCGTTAGTGGATTCAGGTTCGAGTACGTTTTTGGGACCGAAAATTTCGGAACTGTTAGGAGATAGTGTCTCGTTTAGGACTACTGGAGGTAGACGCGTCACGACTGCGACAGGTCAGGTCGCGAAAATTCGCGCGCAGGTTGAGTTGTCGTGCACGGTACAGGATCGTACAAACAGATCATACAACAGTGTGTGTTTTTGCACTGTCATCCTTGGCGTTACCCTGCATATTGGGAATGGACTTTTTGTCGACGTTCGGTATTACTGTTGATTTTGCGAATCGAACCTGGCGTTTTGCGGATGGTTTGTCGCGAGAATTTGAATTTGACGTACCGGAAACCGAACCACTTTGCCATCTGTTAGATATTGGCGTGAGAGACACTCAACAACGAAAAGATAAAGAAGCCCGTTACGTTGGTGAAAACCACGAAATCGAATGTGGAATTAGATATTCCGACAAAGAAATCACGCAAAACGAAGTCGCGAATAGAATCGGACAAGACGCAACCGAGTAATATGTTCTGCTGTGGATTAAGCGAGTTGTCATCGGACGAAGAGCGTCGGTTAGAAAAGTTCTTAGGGACCGAACTCGGACCGCAAACGAATAGACCGGGAATTACAGCGTTGACAGAGCATAAAATCGACGTCGGAGATAACGCGCCGATTAAACAGCGTTATTATCTCGTGTCGCCAAAGATCCAAGAGGCGATTAATGCGGAGGTTGATAAAATGCTCGCGATAGGCGTGATTGAGCCGTCAAAAAGTCAATGGTCTAGTCCAATCGTAATGGTCAAAAAGCCGAACGGAAAATATCGCTTTTGTCTGGACTTTCACAAACTAAACGGTGTATCGAAAAAGGACGCGTATCCGCTACCCTATATGAACGCAATTTTAGACAAACTACGTTCCGCGCGTTACATTTCAACATTAGATTTAAGCCAAGCCTATTTCCAAATTCCGTTGGAAAAGACTAGCCGTGAGTTAACAGCTTTCACCGTACCGAGAAGAGGGTTATTCCATTTTACGAGAATGCTCTATGGATTGATGGGAGCGCCGGCTACGTTCCAGAGACTTTTAGATCATCTCATCGGGCCGGAAATGGAGCCCCACGCATTCGCTTATTTAGACGACATCGTCATTGTAACGCGTACGTTCAATGAACATTTAGAATGGCTCAAGCGTGTTTTAGATCGAATAAAAAACGCTGGTTTAACGATTAACGCGGAAAAGAGTAAATTCTGTCGGTCGCAGGTTAAATATCTTGGTT
This sequence comes from Crematogaster levior, assembly GCA_901521435.1. Taxonomy (NCBI): domain Eukaryota; kingdom Metazoa; phylum Arthropoda; class Insecta; order Hymenoptera; family Formicidae; genus Crematogaster; species Crematogaster levior. The sequence goes on from CABEGB010000817.1 coordinate 58,451, forward strand.
TCCTGGTTTAAAAGGAAGGATTGAGAGTCGACCCAGATAAAACCGCGCCTATTATTGAATATCCGCCGCCAAGTAACGTAAAACAAGTACGTCGTTTTGTCGGGATGGTTTCGTGGTATAGACGATTTATCCCGCAATGTGCCACCGTACTAGAACCTTTAACGCGTCTTCTGAAGAAGTCATAGTCTTGGGAATGGGGGGGGGTGACCAAAAACGCGCGTTCGAAACACTGAAAACATGTATCACCACTCCGCCGACATTATCGTGTCCGAATTTCGACGTTCCATTCGTCTTGCAGACGGGCGCAAGCACGGTAGGCTTGGGCGCTGTCTTAGCACAAGAAGTAGATGGTAACGAACACGTCATCGCTTTCGCGCGCTCTCCGACGCGGAGAGGAAATATTCGACAACTGAATTGGAATGTTTAGCGGTAAAATGGTCTATCGAAAAGTTTCGTCCGTATTTGGAGGGGTACAAGTTTCGAGTAATCACGGACCACAGCAGTCTACGCTGCACAACCTTAAAAACCCAACAGGACGTTTAGCGCGATGGGCTTTAGAGCTCTTAGAGTACGATTTTTCGATCGAACATAGGAAAGGCGCGATGCACCCGTACCGGACGCGCTATCGAGAATGTTCAAACGATCCGAAGAACGGGCGAATAAGCCGCCTGACGGATTCGTAGCCGCCTTAGATACCGAAGATCCATGGTTTAACGACCGCGTACAGGGAGTTCGCGAGAAACCCGAGCATTATCGAGGATGGAAAATCGAGAACGATAACTTGTACGCGCGAAAACCGAGTAAGACACTACCCCCGTTAGTTGATGATTTAGAGCAGTGGAAGTTAGTCGTTCCAAAAGAATCGAGGGAAGAAGTTCTTCGAGAGGCACATGATACGCCTCAAGCCGGCCACTTCGGCGTGGAAAAGACGTATCATAAGATAGCATTGAGATATTTCTGGCCTAGGTTGTTTCATGATGTCGTGAGTTATGTTAAGCGTTGTGAGATCTGTCAGAGAACGAAGATCGAACAGAAGGTTCCGGCGGGATTGATGGGTCATAGAATTGTCGAGACTCCGTGGACAGTCGTAGCCGCAGATATTATGGGTCCGCTTCCACCGAGCAAATCAGGTCATGCGTACATTTTGGTGTTACAAGATTTGTTCATCAAATGGGTCGAGTGTCGTCCGCTTAGAAAGGCTACCGGAAAAGGGATTAGTGAGGCGATAACCGAGTTGGTTATTTTTCGCTGGGGAGCCCCGCAAGTGCTACTTACAGACAATGGTACCGAGTTTCTCAATAAGGACCTTAAACAATTAGCGGAGGAATATGGTATCCGACATTCAACGACCCCGCCGTATCATCCACAGGCGAATCCCGTAGAGAGGGTGAACCGGGTGCTCAAAACTATGGTCGCGTCGTTTTTAGAGCAGGATCATAGGGAGTGGGATCGTCACATAAACGAATTCCGTTTCGCGTATAATTCGGCGTACCACACTTCGCTCCGTACATCGCCGGCGTTTATGAATTTTGGTAGAGACCCTAGCCCGACGAACACGCTGCGAAATAGAGCTGCGCCGACCGCGGAAATTGAAGAATCGCGCCCGGAGGTATGGAAGGAGCGCATGGAGAAAATGCGTTCTTTGCAAGAATAGGTTGTCGAAAATTTAGAGACCGCGCATGACCGACAGGCTAAATATTATAATCTACGTCGGCGCGAGATACGATTTGCGATAGGTGATAAAGTTTTAAAACGACAACACGTCCTGTCCTCGGCAGCACAACACATTTCGACGAAATTAGCGACGAAATTTCACGGTCCGTTTACCGTCGTTAGAATCCTATCGCCGGTCGTCTATGAACTCGTCGACCGCGAAGATGGGTCCGTCGGGAAAGTACACGTGAAAGATCTGAAACCATATTGTGGTGATCCCACAGTGAGTTAGGGAGAGTTAGTGTGAGATGGGACCCCTACCTAGTCCTCCTTGAATGTTGTTATCAAACTTGTGGGTGCGCTAGCACCGTCGTGTTTGTAATACCGAGTATGGCGAAACCTTATCTCGCGGGAGATCTCGATCGCTCGGTGAACTTCCAGTCAAGTAAAATAAAGTAAAGAATTGGTGGTTTACCGGAGCAACTTAGACCGGTACGGTCTCTCTTGACAGGGGGGAGTTGTAACGTTGCCGTTCCTTCGCGGTAGAATCTGCGGGCGGAACGCAACACCGACTCTCCGCGCATCAGAGACGAGCAAGATCTCCCCGATAAGATCGAGATAATTAAACATTAGAATTGTTTTCACTCGTGATTATTGTATTATTCCGAGCGATCCGGCGACATCCAAGGAAGACTGGCGAGGAGAGGAATTAGGCGCTGTCAGGGTCGGAGATCAAGACAAGCATGACCGAGCGAGGACTCCGGACGAAAGCGGAGCAAGGGGCGATGCGGCCAGAGAACAGCGGCGTCGCAAGAGACCGCGAAACCGGGATTGCAGGAGGTCGGAGGTAGGAGTTTGACCGTCCTGGCCGTCCGGGAAAAGCCACGACTAACAAAGCGCACCCCATAGATGCTCGTCCGCCCGAGGATCGACAGTATCACCGAGGGAAAAAGGATCGGCATCCGACAGCGGGAGAATTCTCGCGGAGCGACGCCCTAGCGTTTTGCGCCAAGATACCGCGGCAAGGATCGCGCCGCGTAGGAACGCGCGCTAATTAGTCGCGCGCTAATTGGTCGCATGCGCGTTCGTGGATCGCGCATCACGGTATCGACGCGATCGACCGTGATCTAGGACGCTGCCTGTTGCGTTCCGGCTGCCCTCACGAAAGCACGTGTCGCTCTGGATGCCGAGTCTTGGGCCTCGTTCCTGCTCCTCTCGCTGCCGCTACCGAGAGAATCAGCACCGGATCAGGACCCTGTCGGTGAGGTTGCTCGGATCTTTTTGGGAAACCACGAATTTGGCGCGGGGCCCGTTTCGTCGCGAGGTCGTTCGTTCGGCATTAGCGTTAGTGATTAGGTAAGCCCCTTCTGGGCGAAAAGGCCGCGGTACGGTAGAGTAGTCCGTGAGCCAAAACTTGGGTGCCCCCGGTGGCAATTTTGGTGACTTTTGGGTGATGGCCGAGCGATCGAGATCGGGCGAATGCGTGGTAATGGAGTAGTCGTAGGTTGAGTCCGCGTGCGTGTGAAGTATCTAGGAGATCGTCGCCGGGAACGCGATCAGCGGTTTGTCGTGTCGTTGTGTGCGTGTCACGTCTGAGTGGGTCACTGAGTACCGATAGTATTGTTAGTGGGCGAAATTTGTGCTAGCGTAAGATATTGGCGATAAGCAACTTTGTGTCTGGCGTGTAAGTTGTGTGTGAGCGAGTAGAGAGTGAGTGAGGGAGCGCGTGATCGGTGTCGTACCGTTCATCTCGCGCGCGTTAGAATTAAGTAAGGATTTCGCGTCATCGTTTGACGTCGCGTATTCGCGATTATCTAGATTATTGCGGCGTGCGAATTTCGAGCCTCACGCAGTTGTTGCCGTCCGGGTGAGCGCCCGGCGGTTATCGAATTGGTTGGGTCCCTTAATTTCGTACCGGGCTCTATCTTACTTTTATTTTAGTTTTATTTTCTTTGTATTTCGAACAGCTCGGACTCTCTGTATTTTCTTCCGGGTTATTATTCGACGTATTTATTTCCTTTGATTTTGGTGTTCGCTGCGTTATTATAATTTCCTCGGATGGTCTAGTTGCTTTGTTTCATTAATCCTTTTCGGCGACTTCTTTCTTACCGATTACTTCGTTTTGTTATCAAACCGGCAATTATTTTTGTTTAAATGGAATAAACCACTTTTGTTTTACTTTATTTCGCGACATTAGTCCTTTATTTTGGTGTATCGTATTCGTCTCGGCTACAATCTTGTTCATCCGTCCGCAGAACCAGCTCTCCGCCCTGCCCCTCTACTGTTAGGTTGAGCTTGTCGAGCCCGTCGCGGCCGATTCTGAGTCTTGGCGACTTCGCGATAATCGGTTAGTGGAATACACATTCCGCGTGAAACGGAATGGACGCTCCGGCGTCTGGCGCCCAATATTTTCGCGATTAATTCGGCCGAAGCGGCGGTAAAAGAAACGTCTAGCGTCCTTCCATCCTTCGCACGTTACTTTCACGACGATTCGCGGTCTGGCTGTTCGCCCGTCCGCCGGGTCGCCCGGGAAAATCGTCATAATATATATATATTATTTACAGAATAATTTATTTTTAATGTTTATTTTTAAACAAACAATACAATTGCAATGCCTTTCACGAGCAAGGAATAAAAACGAAACAAGTGGTGAGTGTCGATTATCAAATATATTATAAATCATAAGCAATGTTAAATACGTTTCGGCTTACGAAACCTTCTTCAGTAACAATTTTAACAGCACAATTCCGGTTAGAATACATAACCAGAATTCACATTTTTCAATTTTGCGAAATCCATAGTCGTGAGGCTAATCCCTCCGAATTAATTAGAATAGTCATCCTCCCCGGATTGGAAATGTCCGTGAAGCGACGAATGATGTGGTGGACAGAAACTATTCATAAAACGTTCTTATGTATGTCAAGATAATAACAAAATTAACTAAAACTCTCTCTATCCGAAGTCATTTAGTAGAAATATAATGTTTTTGGAAGGTGATTCTGACCAATAAACAAATGAATCTATAGAAATGAGTTTTCTTCCAGGAAAGTAACGTTGTGATTCCGTTGTGAAGCGTCTAAACTGTTAAAAGGTGTAAACACCACTAAAAACTAGAATAGTCCGGACATCGTCGCAAAAGTGTTCTTCGTCTTAGGGGGAGGGGAGCGACACCGTAAATATAAATAATATTCTAAGATAGATCATAGGATCAAGAGTGAAGAAGGAAAGAATGGACTTATTTTGCAAGCTCCGATATTATTTCAAAATATGCTTCGTTTAGAAGCTCTGAGTCCTTGTGTAAGTTGATACCGTTCTTTTGTCGGAACCTTGATGTGTATCATTTCGGATGTTAGCCTTTTCTGAAAATTGAACTCCGTGTTAAGCACCCTCACATTATCCCAGTCGAAAGAATGGTTAAAGTGCAATACATGTACCAATGAATGTTTTGACAGGTCAAGTCTCACGTTAGATTTGTTCTCTTAATCTTGTCCCTAATTGTCTTTTTGTTTGCCCGACGTGGCATCACAATCCTTACAATTAATTTTGTATATTATGTTATTCCGTTCTTCTGTTTTATTTCTATCTTTCCATACTCTGATAAAATTACTTAATCTGTTCATGCATCTTAAACCTAATTTTGTGTCGGAATTTTTCATAAGTGAAGAGATTTTCGTGGTGAGATTTTTTATGTAAGGGAGCACCAAATATTGATTATGTTTGCAAGTTGAGTCTATATTAACTACATTCTTATCTTTTTGTGCAATACGTGAACTATATTTTGATATCCTTTTGTTTAAGTGATGAAAAATTAACTTCAACGGGTAACCATTATTTATTAAAAGATCGATGCAAAAGCGAATGTTTTTTCATGGAACTTTGGAAGTGAGTGTAAAAGCGCTCTGTCAGTTAGATTACAAATCATACCTATTTTTGGGAGATCGGATGTTCCGACAAAAAAGGCAACAGTCTGCCAGAGAAGGTTTCTTTGTGGTATCAGTCTATGTATATTCTTCTATTCTGTAAGATCTTTCTCTAACAAGGGAAGTGTCACGACTGTCCGGAACCGATTTGATTCTCCTTTAAATATGTTGTTATATATACAAATCTAAGAGACACGTATTTTTTTATATGGGCTACTTTTGACTTTTAAGGGGTAAAACATCCCTTTGAAAAAAAACGGTTTTTATCTTTCAAGGCGAATATCTTTGAAACTATTAGAGATAGAAAAAAAATTCAAACGGGGTATTAAATGGCTTGATGAGTACTATAAAATAATGCAAAAACATTTTTTTCTTTTTTCTTTTTTTTCAAAAAATCTTATCCCTTTAACTTTTTTTTCCAAATTTTGAATTTTTGTTTTCATCAAATTAAAGGTTATTTTTTTACGAATTCATCCATGTATATTAAAGTTATGTTGCGTAATATCATTTTTAAGAAATCATTACAAACCCTTCCGTATATACGTTATTCGTGCTCGTATCGTATCTACTATGTGCGTAAGTGTAATAATTATCGTCGAAATAAAAAATTTAAAAAAATGTTAAATTTGTACAAAAATAAGCTTCTATTTGTGGCGATAAAAAATTTTTGAAATTTTGAAGAAAGAGTGATGGAAATATTTTAAAAATTAAAAAAATTTCTTTTGCACTGTTTTATAAAGTACTCCTAAAATCATTCAACTTTTATTACATGATATTTTTCTAGTGTTACAGATTATAAAAAACATTAAGAATTAGGGTAGTTTTTATTATACCTTCTTAAAGTTATTAAAACCTTTGTATTCATCTCTGTACCTATTTCTTTATAAGATTATTTTCTCTTACAACTAATCTTATAAAGAAATAGGTACAGAGATGAATACAAAGGTTTTAATAACTTTAAGAAGGTATAATAAAAACTACCCTAATTCTTAATGTTTTTTATAATCTGTAACACTAGAAAAATATCATGTAATAAAAGTTGAATGATTTTAGGAGTACTTTATAAAACAGTGCAAAAGAAATTTTTTTAATTTTTAAAATATTTCCATCTCTGTACCTATTTCTTTATAAGATTATTTTCTCTTACAACTAATCTTATAAAGAAATAGGTACAGAGATGAATACAAAGGTTTTAATAACTTTAAGAAGGTATAATAAAAACTACCCTAATTCTTAATGTTTTTTATAATCTGTAACACTAGAAAAATATCATGTAATAAAAGTTGAATAATTTTAGGAGTACTTTATAAAACAGTGCAAAAGAAATTTTTTTAATTTTTAAAATATTTCCATCACTCTTTCTTCAAAATTTCAAAAATTTTTTATCGCCACAAATAGAAGCTTATTTTTGTACAAATTTAACACTTTTTTAAATTTTTTATTTCGACGATAATTATTACACTTACGCACATAGTAGATACGATACGAGCACGAATAACGTATATACGGAAGGGTTTGTAATGATTTCTTAAAAATGATATTACGCAACATAACTTTAATATACATGGATGAATTCGTAAAAAAATAACCTTTAATTTGATGAAAACAAAAATTCAAAATTTGGAAAAAAAAGTTAAAAGGATAAGATTTTTTGAAAAAAAAGAAAAAAGAAAAAAATGTTTTTGCATTATTTTATAGTACTCATCAAGCCATTTAATACCCCGTTTGAATTTTTTTTCTATCTCTAATAGTTTCAAAGATATTCGCCTTGAAAGATAAAAACCGTTTTTTTTCAAAGGGATGTTTTACCCCTTAAAAGTCAAAAGTAGCCCATATAAAAAAATACGTGTCTCTTAGATTTGTATATATAACAACATATTTAAAGGAGAATCAAATCGGTTCCGGACAGTCGTGACACTTCCCTTGTAAGTCTAGAAAGCTAATCACATTGTCATTGATATTTTCAAGAGTGAATCTTATTCTTTCATGATAGTTATTAAATTCTTCAAATATATTACTTAGTTTGTCTTTGGAAGCAGCCATGATGATGTCATGTACGTATCTGTAGTAAAATTTGCAATCGCAATCTAAAGAATCCAAAACTGATTTTTCCAGGTCCTACATTACTATATCCGCGATGATGGGGTGACAAGGGGGAGCCCATTGGAATACCATAGTTTCGTTTATAGTATCTGCCATTAAAGATGAAATATGTGGAATTTAGAATAAATTTTATCATATATTTTTATCATATATAAAAATTCAGCTTTAGGGACTTTTGTGAACGATTTAATAAAGTTCCATTTTTTATGAAACTTTTTAAGGCTAGTTCTAAAAGAATATTGATAAAAAGTGATACGACATCTAATAAAAAAATAATATCGGAACTCGGTAATTCTAAGCCCGAAAGTCTGTTGTATAGGTCATTGCTATTCCCTACATGACTATTCGGTTTTGGGATGCTATCCGCAATGATTTCCTGTGGATAAGATTCTACTTTGTGTAGCACAGTGTTCACAGGTGATATGATGACATGAAAACTTAGATATTCTTTATGGATTTTCGGTAATCCGTATGTCTTGGGTAGAAGAGAATCACGTGATCTCAAACGAAAAAATTATGTTTTGTTTATATAGTCTTTTTCAAGCCATCTTTTTAGGTTATCGTTTAGCGTTTTCTCTATGTTTTTTACTGGATTTTTATTTATTATTATGTAAGTGTTTTTATCCTCAAACACATGTTTTTTCCAATTCTACGATATAATAATCTTTCTCCAATGTCACCGTGACGTTACTTTTGTCAGCTTGAGTGAAAATGATGTTTGTCTACCAATTTCATTAAAAAGAAAGCCACCTACAGGTTCATAAAAGATTTAGAAAACATTAACAACCTTACAGATGGCACAAAAACAAGATGTCATAAGGAATGTGTCCCCTTATTACATAATCCCCTTATTACATAAATTCATTTTAGAGAAGAACTGTACATCTTCAAAGAAAAAATACATTGCTGACTTATTTAAGTCAACGTGTAATTTAAAAAAAAATATATCCGGACGTTTTATGAATAGTTTCTGTCAACCGCATCATTCGTCGTTTCACGGACATTTCCAATCCGGGGGAGGATGACTATTCTAATTAATTCGGAGGGATTAGCCTCATGACTACGGATTTCGTAAGATTGAAAAATGTGAACTCTGGCTTTGTATTTTAACCGGAATTGTGCTGTTAAAATTGTTACTGAAGAGGATTTTGAAAGTCGAAACGCGTTTGACATTGCTCATGATTTATAATATATTTGGTAATGTTTATCGACACTCACCACTTGTTTCATTTTTATTTCTTGCTCGTGAAAGGCATTGCGATTGTATTGTTTGGAATCTAAACGAGCATCGATGCTATTACATTGGTTTATTTTTAATATTAAATATTAAATATCATAAAGCTGCCTCGTTTCAAAAGAGCAAGGGAGGATTGTAAAATGTTTCGATAAATTGATATGAAAAACATATAGCTTTAAAGGAGAAATTGCAAGTTATCAGTACACCTATACGTAAAAAGTAGATTCATTAATTAATCGTTTTTGTATTAAAATACTATGATTGACATGATTTATGGACTCTCGATAAATTCATGAAAGTATAGTAAAACAATACCCGTGTGTGTCGAACGCGCGAATCTAGCTCGTCGGTTATCCGGGGTTCGATGGGCAAGTGCAAATGATTTGAGTCGAGACTTTGGAAGTAACAGAATAGAATTTATTTGCAAAAATAACTAAGGTATAATACAATTGATTGTGCGAAATAGAGTGGCACGATGCGTCCGTGTTGCGGAGCGGGCGTATCGGATTCGGCGCGAGCGGCTATCGTGTCGGTGTCGGAGCGCGTGATAGGGGGATCGGCGGAGAGCGAGCCCGGTCACGCGGTAAGTGCGTGATACGGTGTGACGTAGGCGCGTCGCGAGTTACCGTATCGATGGCGTGTGCTGTGGTAGCGTAGCCTGGCGCGGCGCGCGGGATACGGTATAGCCGTACGAATGGCCGGTAAAACCCGCGTTGGCGTTATCTCGTGGTTTCGCGTATTTTCCCCGAAGGTGATTCGGACCGGTGTGGATGGTAGGTGCCGGGGTGTGTGTGTGGGGTCGAGAACACTCGACGGAGGTAGAGAACGCTCTACCCCGCGCCCTTTCACGAGAGGAACTTCCTGGTGTTGCTAATCGGTCGAGAACGCTCGACGGAGACAGAGAACTCTCTACCCCTCGCGATTATAACCAGGATGGTGCGGTCTAGGAGGTGACTACCGAGAACGCTCGGTGGAAACCGAGAACACTCGACTCCCTTGTTCTTTGTCACTTCTAGGAAACGGTTCGGGATGGCTTCTTTAGCGTCGCACAGTGGGGCCAAATGAAAATTTACTATTCAAAACTTCCTAGAGACCTCAATTTTGATCATATCGAGACAAATTTTTTTTTTAAATAAACGTCGAGTATTAGCGAAAAAAACTGTCGAGGCCGATTTTGTAAAAAAGTTGTGTATTTTTTGCAAGAATTAATGCAATATCCGTGAAATACCAAATGAGTGACGAAAATCTCTGAGTACAGAACTGAATCACACTAAAATGAACGTAAACCAACTTAAAATATTGGTTACTGAATATAAAATTAAATCCCGAATGGTGACCTGCCATTTCAATTGTTTAAACAAAAATTTTAAAAATTATTTTACAAATTATTGACATTTTTTTCGAAAAATTGTCTATGTTATTCGACTGTAATGACAAAATTGTTAGGATTTTCTTTATAACTTTTTTTTATTCACGTCATATTTCAGTTGCAAAAGCGTTATAAACAAATAAAATATGTGATAAGATTTTGGCTAAAGCTTCTTTTAACCTATTAAAAACGTAAGATCGCACAGCTTAGGTGTAGGTAAATTAATATACACACTCCTTTTCTTATACTTAAAGAACAATATGACTACAAAATACTTGAAAAACTAAATTGTTTATAAATAAAAGTTGTTTAAAATTATTGCGGAATTCAATTTTTTGTGAATGTCACTATGATATTCGATTGTAGAAGGAAAAACTCTTGATTCAGAAGCTGAAAATTTGCTGATTAAGTAGTCATGAAATTTTTTCGAAAAAAAATGTCAATAATTTGTTTAAACAATTTTTGTTTAAACAATTGAAATGGCAGGTCACCATTCGGAATTTAATTTTATATTCAGTAACCAATATTTTAAGTTGGTTTACGTTCATTTCAGTGTGATTCAGTTCACAACTCAGAGGTTTTCGTCACTTATTTGGTACGTCACTCATTTGGTTTCACGGATATTACATTAATTCTTGCAAAAAATACACAACTTTTTTACAAAATCGGCCTCGACAGTTTTTTTCGCTAATACTTGACGTTTATTTAAAAAAAAAATTTGTCTCGATATGATCAAAATTGAGGTCTTTAGGAAGTTTTGAATAGTAAATTTTCATTTGGCCCCACTGTGCGTCGGCTTGATTGCTTCGGCTGCGGAATCCGGAATCGGTATCCTGGGGAATCCGAGTGCCTTTTTATATCGGAAAAGCGCTTGGATTTCGGGAGGGGGAATCATCCCCCGTACGCGGGACGTGAGCGCCGGGTCGTTGGTGGGGATGGGTCCCGACGTCACGCTTGTGTTCGGTGGCGGTCGGGTTCTTTCGGAACGCTCGCGAACGCGAGGCCGTTATCCTCAAGCGTTTGTCTGATTGTTTAAAATAATGTGGGGCGCACCGCGCCCCGTTTGCCGTATTGACGGTTGTTTGTGTCCGGCGTGACGATGCTCTTTTACGGGGTGCATCGTTACATCGCCCCCTCGCTACACAGCGCGAAATGTAGGCGCTATTCGCCCGCTACTTTCTCGTGATCGAGCGTATGTGGCCGCAAGCGTTAAATCGGATGTGCCAGCGGTTGGGGCCGAGTCGGGCTTTAAACTGCCGTGACACGTGCGCGGCGAAGTACGGCACATCCACCGTTACTCCTGGTGCTACTTCCACGGTGATGGGTGGTGGCGGTAGCGGCCCCATCAGTCTTGCGGGCTCTAACGTTGGTTTGCTGGTGGTGGTTGCCGGCCGTGTCCGTTTCGGCAGGGGCGGTGGCGTTTCTAGGAGCCACGACTGCTTCCTGCGGTTGGTCGCGTCCGACCGCTGGATGACGGCTCCCACCTTCGGGATTGTCCTCCTGGGTGGTGCGGCCGGTGTTGCTTCTGGCGGCCCTCGCAACCTTTCCCATCCTGCGCCGATTGCTGGTTCCTCGGGATCGTACTCCCCGGGGTCCTTCAGCAGCTCTTCTATCTCTTTGAGAATGTCCGTCTCCATGCTCAGTTGGATGAGGAATGAACGTTGGCGGTGCGTCGTTTGTTGTTGTTCGTGTTTCGAAGGTTCTTTTCGTCCGTTGCTTCGTTATTCGTTGTTATTGGTATCGTTACTGTCCGTGTCGTCACCGTCGGTGTCGTCACTGTCGGGGTCGTCGGTGGGGGGTGATATTTTCAGGTCTTTAACGTGCACGTGTCGAAACCATTTTCCGTGATCGCTGCGTAGATCCACGATGACGGGTGAAATGACCCGTCGTATTTCGAGCGGGCCACTGTATTTCGGGGCCAGCTTGGCATTGAACCCTGCCGCCTTATTGGAGAGGGGGTGCTCCTTCTTCCATACCCTGTCGCCGATCGAGGGTCTCCATCCGCGGTGCCGTAGGTCATAATGCTTGGCCTGCCGTTGAAATGCCCGCGCGAGGTTTATCCGTACGAGCCCGTACGCGTCGCTGAGTCTTCGCTGTAGCGCGGCCGGTGCTGCCGCCGGCCCGCGGGTTGCCGGTTCCAGGGGTCGGCGTAGTTCGCGCCCGTGGTTCAGAAAGGCAGGGGTAAATCCGGTTGCATCGTGGGTCGCGGTATTAAACGCGAATTGCACCTCCGCCAGGTGCTCGTCCCAGGACCGATGTCGGCGGTCGACGTAGTGCGTAATCATGGTTTTTACGGTGCGATTCGTGCGTTCCACGGGATTGCATTGCGGTGCGTACGGGGGGGTAAACGAGTGCCGGATGCCCATGCCCTGCAACGTGCGTGTTAATTCGCCTGACTTCAGCTGTGTTCCGTTGTCGGACAGGAGTTCTTCGGGGCAACCGTGTCGCAGGATGATCGCGTCGGTTAACGTGTGCAGGATCACGGCGGTGGTGGCGCGGCGGAGGGGTCGGATCTCTACCCACTTCGTAAAGCGGTCTTGCATATTCAGGATCCATACATGGCCTGTCCTGGAGCGGGGTAACGGGCCGATTAAGTCGATCGTGACTTGCTGCCACGGTCGGTTGACGGGGGTGGCGTGTAGCGTCCCGAGTGGTTTGTTCTGGTCTGCTTTGTGAGCCAGGCAGCTCGGGCAGTTGCGTACGTACCGCGCGATTTCTCGGAACATTCCCGGCCAGTAATAGCACGTTGCGACGCGGGCGACGGTCTTCGCGATTCCCGCGTGCCCTGCGGTGGGGTGGTCGTGATAGCGGGCGAGAATTTCCGATCTTTTCTCTTTCGGTATACACTCCTTCCATTGTTCTTCGAGGGTCGTATCCTTGAAGTCGAGCTGGTGGAGGACGTGCCGGTATAATGTGTGGCCCCTGATCTGGTAGTCGGGGTATTCTCGGGGTTGGTCGTGCGTGCGTTGCCACTGTCGTCGGTACCATGGGCATTTGATTGAGACGATGTTGGCGACTACCGGTTGTCGCGAGAGCGCGTCAGCTACCTTGTTCAGCGTTCCTTTGCGGTACTTGACGTCGAATTGGTATTGTTGCAGTTCGAACGCCCATCGCCCTAGTCGTCCGGACGGCGACTCCAGTTTTTGCAACCAGCGGAGTGACTGATGGTCGGTGACGACGGTAAATTGGTAGCCCTCGAGGTAACCTCGCATTCGGCGGATCCCCCATATTACGGCCAGGCATTCCAGCTCGGTTGCGCTATAGTTCTTTTCGGCCTGATTGAGGGTGCGACTTGCGTACGCGATAACCCGTTCTCCTTCCGGAAAATACTGCGTGAGTACCGCCCCCAGGCCCGTGGTGCTGGCGTCGGTTTGGAGCACGAAGGTTCGCGAGAAATCTGGGCACGCCAGGACGGGCGCGGTGGTCAGTGCGGCTTTCAGATGCTCGAGCGCTGTTTGTTCTGTTGGTCCCCAGTTCCATCGCGCGTTCTTCCGCGTGAGGGTCGTGAGGGGCGTAGCGATGGTGGCAAAATCGGGGATGAACCGGCGATACCACGACGCCATGCCGAGGAATTGTCGCACCTGCCGTATCGTGTGCGGGGCCGGCCATTCCCGTATCGCCTTAACCTTCTCCGGGTCTGTACGAATACCGTCTCGGTCGACCATGTGGCCGAGATACTTCAGCTGTGAGACGCAAAACCGGCATTTTTCGGGGTTTAGCTGGAGGCGGGCCTCCCGGAGACGACGGAATACCTCCCGCAGGGTGTTCAGGTGGGCGTCCAGAGTGGTGTTGCAAACGATGATGTCGTCTAGGTAGACAAAAACGTTGGGTTCTAGCTCGGGTCCCAGAATTGTGTCCAATAAGCGCTGGAATGTGGCGGGGGCGGAGTGCAGGCCGAACGGCATAACTTTGAACTGCATAAGGCCCTTGCCTGGCACCGTGAAAGCCGTGATCGGCCGACTCTCCGGTGCCAGCGGTATCTGCCAATACCCGCTTTTAAGGTCGAGAGTGGTGAGATACTGCGCCCCCCGTAGCTTGTCTAACGTGGCCGTTATCTGGGGAAGCGGGTAGGCATCGGTCTCGGTTGCCTGATTCACTCGCCGGAAATCTATACAGAACCGTGGCTTGCCGTCTTTCTTCTTTACGATTACCACGGGCGAGCTCCACGCGCTGCGGGATGGCTCGATGATTCCGTCCCGTAACATGGCTTCCACTTCGTCGTTGATAATTGCTTGCATGGCCGGGTTCCGCGGACGGTATCTTTGCTTGATTGGAGGCCCCCCCTTAACGCGAATGGTATGTTGGATCTTGTTGGTCGGGCCTTGTACGTCGTGGAATAAAGCCAGTTCTTCTCGCAGGAATTCCTGCAGCCGATCCGGGTCGTCCGGGCCGGTGGTGCGTTCCGCGGTGGGCAGGGTGGTAGAGTGGCATGGTGATCGTGGCGGTGGCGGTATACCCTGTCGGGTCCGTGCCCACAGGTCCATGCCGATCAGCATGGGGCTATTCAATGTCGGCATCACCTGGAACGCGTGTGTGTAGGTATGGTGGTACATGCTCACTGGGCAGGTTATGGTGCCGTGTATGGGTGAGCTCGACCCGTCGGCCAAGTGTACGTTCCCGGTGGTGTTGACGACGCGGTACCCCAGCTGCTCTAACTGCTGGGCGACAGCGGTTCCCACAAAAGAGGCCTCTGATCCGGTATCGATGAGCGCCTCCACCTGTAGATGACGGATGTGCACGGACAGGTGCGGTCTTGGTGTGAACCTTATGCGTTGGGACGGGGTGTGACCGCTTTTTCCCCGGTCCCGTTGGCGTTTCCCGGGGGCGGGTGGCAATCCTTCGTGAGTACGCCGTCTTTACCGCACTGTGAGCAGAATTTGCGCGGCGGTCGGCGGCAATCAAAACGGGTATGCCCGCGCTGTTTGCACCGCCAGCAGCACTCTTGGCGGTCGTACGTGGTGGCGGCGGCGGTGCTGGTCTTCAGTGCGGCTTGGCGGGTCCGGCACTGTTCCTCTATTCCTTCGATCTCGTCGATTCGTCGGAGTAGCTCCCCGGTTCTGTGTATGCTCTCCCACGGGACGTGTAATTTGAACCGGGGATGCATATTCTCGTAGAGTACGTCGATCTGCTCGGCGGGAGAGTAGCCGCCGGCGCGGCGCATCATGGTGACCATCTCCGTGGCAAACTTGCGGTATGGTTCGTCGGTTCGCTGTAGGCGGGCCTGGATATCGCGCACGAGTTGTTGGCGGAACCGGCGGGGCCAGAAATAGTCGCGGAAGTCTTTCCCAAAATCCTCCCATTCTAGCCATTGGTCGCGGTTATTCCGATACCACAGAAGGGCATCGCCTTTCAGTAGCTCGGGCAGGCCGCTGAGCAATTGCTCGTCGGTCAAACGGTACGCGGACTTAAGCTCCTCTAACCGCTCCAGGAAGGTCACGGGGTCCTTGCCGTCGAAGTGGCAACCCCACTTTCTAATCTGGTTCATGGCCTTCACGTGGGCCTGCGCGGTCTCGGTGGGCGCGGTGGTTATCATGACGGTCGGGACGGAGCTCGCGTCTGGTTGCGCGGCGCGGAAGCTTTCGGGGTGTTGTGTTGCGTAGGTACTGATGCGTCGCCGCAGTTCCTCGACTGAGCCTCCGGTTTCGAGCCCGAGTTTATCGGCCTCGTCAATTAACTCGCTCTTGGATAGCCGATAGATCCACTCTTTAGTCATTCTGTTACTTTCGCGGTTCTCGTCCTTTACAAACCTATCTTCGGAAACGGTCCCTGTTCGGGCGCCATAAAACAATACCCGTGTGTGTCGAACGCGCGAATCTAGCTCGTCGGTTATCCGGGGTTCGATGGGCAAGTGCAAATGATTTGAGTCGAGACTTTGGAAGTAACAGAATAGAATTTATTTGCAAAAATAACTAAGGTATAATACAATTGATTGTGCGAAATAGAGTGGCACGATGCGTCCGTGTTGCGGAGCGGGCGTATCGGATTCGGCGCGAGCGGCTATCGTGTCGGTGTCGGAGCGCGTGATAGGGGGATCGGCGGAGAGCGAGCCCGGTCACGCGGTAAGTGCGTGATACGGTGTGACGTAGGCGCGTCGCGAGTTACCGTATCGATGGCGTGTGCTGTGGTAGCGTAGCCTGGCGCGGCGCGCGGGATACGGTATAGCCGTACGAATGGCCGGTAAAACCCGCGTTGGCGTTATCTCGTGGTTTCGCGTATTTTCCCCGAAGGTGATTCGGACCGGTGTGGATGGTAGGTGCCGGGGTGTGTGTGTGGGGTCGAGAACACTCGACGGAGGTAGAGAACGCTCTACCCCGCGCCCTTTCACGAGAGGAACTTCCTGGTGTTGCTAATCGGTCGAGAACGCTCGACGGAGACAGAGAACTCTCTACCCCTCGCGATTATAACCAGGATGGTGCGGTCTAGGAGGTGACTACCGAGAACGCTCGGTGGAAACCGAGAACACTCGACTCCCTTGTTCTTTGTCACTTCTAGGAAACGGTTCGGGATGGCTTCTTTAGCGTCGGCTTGATTGCTTCGGCTGCGGAATCCGGAATCGGTATCCTGGGGAATCCGAGTGCCTTTTTATATCGGAAAAGCGCTTGGATTTCGGGAGGGGGAATCATCCCCCGTACGCGGGACGTGAGCGCCGGGTCGTTGGTGGGGATGGGTCCCGACGTCACGCTTGTGTTCGGTGGCGGTCGGGTTCTTTCGGAACGCTCGCGAACGCGAGGCCGTTATCCTCAAGCGTTTGTCTGATTGTTTAAAATAATGTGGGGCGCACCGCGCCCCGTTTGCCGTATTGACGGTTGTTTGTGTCCGGCGTGACGATGCTCTTTTACGGGGTGCATCGTTACAATAGAAAACTTGTACTTCCTTCCAGGTATCTTACTGTAAAATAGCGCATTCAATGTACTTTGACGAAAGTTCTTTGAAGAAAGAAAAAAAGGTGATATAATTTTGGCCGGTACACTAATATATATATATATATATATATATACAGGGTGACCCATTTTAACTTCCCCACCGGATTATCTTGAAAGGAATGCACTTTCTGAAAAAAAGTTTCAGATATAAGTTTTAGTATTTTTCCCTGGCTATTGAATGGCAATATTGAATTTGACCTCGATTGTGAATGTGAAGGTCATTTAAAGGTTAAGTTAATTTTTTTAAATGGGAACCAATATTTTTTATTACATATTCTTGTAGCTGACTTCAAGAGCTTTCCAAAACACTATAATAAAGTATTTTTTTATTAAGTATTTTCCGAGTTATAAAGCTTGAAATAATTTCTTAATTTTACATAAACTGTAAAATATCTCGTAAAATATTTACTTTTCGATGACCTTATCTCAATACTTTTATGCACAGAATAATGAGAGGAATCAATTGGTGTAAAGAAAACACATAGTTGTTTTTAAGAAAAAATATGTAATTGTTAGTTACAAATTGCATATTTTTTCTTAAAAACAACTATGTGTTTTCTTGACACCAATTGGTTCCTCTCATTATTCTGTGCATAAAAGTATTGAGGTAAGGTCATCGAAAAGTAAATATTTTACGAGATATTTTACAGTTTAAGTAAAATTATGAAATTATTTCAAGCTTTATAACTCGGAAAATACTTAATAAAAAAATACTTTATTATAGTGTTTTGGAAAGCTCTTGAAGTCAGCTACAAGAATATGTAATAAAAAATAGTGGTTCCCATTTAAAAAAATTAACTTGACCTTTAAATGACCTTCACATTCACAATCGAGGTCAAATTCAATATCGCCATTCAATAGCCAGGGAAAAATACTAAAACTTATATCTGAAACTTTTTTTCAGAAAGTGCATTCCTTTCAAGATAATCCGGTGGGGAAGTTAAAATGGGTCACCCTGTATATAATAATGTCATTTAATACATTAAGATAAATAAATTATTAATTTTTAATTAAATGATTTTAATATTTTTATTTTTATTTCTTTTTACTTTTTAAATAATGTAAATTTTGTTTTAAATAATATTTAATTTTTATTTTAAAGATTCTTTATAAATATATTTAATGACTTTTTATTTTATATATATTCATATTTATAATGAATTCATTTAAAATTTATCTATAAAACCCCCGATTAGGGGGTTTTTATACATATTTTTTTTTTTAATTTACGATTATTTTTCAATTTTACTATGTATAATAAATTTTTATCATAACTAAGATAAAAATAAATTCATAGTAAACTAATTATAACAAAGCATTAATGTTTTAACATTACTTGTAAATACTAGTCAAGAATTTGATACAAGTGAGCGAAGCGCGCGCGCCGGCCCTGAGCGCCACTTACACCAGAACGCCTATTGGTTTACTTCAACCTGCTCTCCTTCAAAAACTACTTATCGCACGCAATTTTGCTAAAGGAAAAAGTTATTTCTTTTAGCCTAAAGTATCACGCCTTGTACTCCGTGGGCGCGAATTTAGGGACACCCTGTATATATATATATATATGTATATATACAGGGTGATTCAGAACAATCCCCGAATATTGAAATGTCGTATTCCTGAGTGAATTCTGAGATGATTTTTCCTTTACCAAAATTTTCTCCGAAGCTTAGTTTTTGAGTTATAAAGAGAAATAGTTAACGAATTATGGAAAGAGTACGGAAGGTAGGCAGGGGCGACGCAACTCATCGTACTACGACGCAGGTGATTACGTAAGGCGCTTCAGTCTTAGCTTATCGCTTTACGTATCGATACACACGCACATGACACATTCTCTCTCTCTTTTTCTCTCTCACTCACTCTCACTCTGACTTATTCTCACTCTTGCTCACTCGAGTGAGCCAAAAATAAATGGTAAAAAATAAATAGTAGTGATCACTACTATTTATTTTTGTAATTAAAAAACTAAGCTTAGGAGATAATTTTGCAAAGAAATGTGAGTGTCAGAATTGAGTCAGGAATACAACATTTTTCTCAATCACTTACCTGTAGAGATGCGATGACTTCGTGTTATTGTAGTTCCTTGAGAGATGGATGGATCGTAATCAATCCTTCAATATTCAGAACGTGATAATAAAAGAAACGTGAAACATATGATATTCATTTTCAGGTTAATTAGAATAAGTAAAAGTTTAATGTTAAGGTATTTGATCAGTCGCACACTTGCATTTACGATTGGCAGCGGTAGTACAACCATAACCAAAAATCAGTCGACTGCTTGCTGTCGCCAAGTAAACACGTGTCGTGTGTTGTGTATCGTGTGTTTCTTTGAGTGATTTCTTTTCAGTCAAATAATTACTCGATGATCGACAGTAATTAGTGATCGAGTGAGTGAAACGTGAGTGAGAAAATGTATGAAACGTAAGTTTATAAAAGAAGAATATTTTGCGTGTAATTACTCAGCTGTGGATTATCAGTGCGAACACGATTTAATATCTACAAAAAGTTGTGGAAGACACAAGAAATATTGATTACGATCCATCCATCTCTCAAGGAACTACAATAACACAAAGTCATCGCATCTCTACAGGTAAGTGATTGAGAAAAATGTCGTATTCCTGACTCAATTCTGACACTCACATTTCTTTGCAAAATTATCTCCTAAGCTTAGTTTTTTAATTACAAAAATAAATAGTAGTGATCACTATTATTTATTTTTTACTATTTATTTTTGGCTCACTCGAGTGAGCAAGAGTGAGAGTGAGTGAGAGAGAAAAAGAGAGAGAGAATGTGTCATGTGCGTGTGTATCGATACGTAAAGCGATAAGCTAAGGCTGAGGCGCCCTACGTAATCACCTGCGTCGTAGTACGATGAGTTGCGTCGCCCCTGCCTACCTTCCGTACTCTTTCCATAATTCGTTAACTATTTCTCTTTATAACTCAAAAACTAAGCTTCGGAGAAAATTTTGGTAAAGGAAAAATCATCTCAGAATTCACTCAGGAATACGACATTTCAATATTCGGGGGTTGTTCTGAATCACCCTGTATATATACATATATATATATATATATATATATATATATATATACAGGGTGTCTGAAACATTTTGGAAAAGCCGAAGTGTGCAGGTAGAACAGGTAAAATCAAGTAGAAAAGTCCTTTACCACTTTGTTGTTTTCGCAATAATTAACGAGAAATTAATTTAATAAGATAGGCCAATCCGCGCGAGTAAAAGCGCGCGACGAGAAGAGACCTCCCCATTGCAAGATGATAGAAGCCGGTTGGCGAAGCGATGGGAGGCGCGATCTACAAAGGACGAACGCGGATCTTCGCATCAAAACCTATCCGGATAAAGATCCGCGTTCGCTGCAGCGATTGTCCTTTGTAGATCGCTTCGCCGTATGACTGATTTGTCATATGACGCTCGTTACTCCGCCTCTCGAAATCAGTTGTTACTCGTTGCTAAGGAGTAAGCCATTTTTCTTTTACATCGACACCCATCTTTCATTTGACATCTCTATAGAGTCCCGCCTACCGGTTTCCCGTGCACTCATTGGCTCGTACGTTATAATTAATTACAAAATAAATATTGCAAAAATTACAAAATAATACGTGACATTCCTTCTATTTTGACCTATTCTATCTTACTCTTCGGCTTTTCCAAAATGTTTCGGACACCCTGTATATATATATATATATATATATATATATATATATATATATATATATATACAGGGTGTCCCAGACTTCGCGCACCATAGGTAAATGGTGAGATTCCTGAGATCATTTCGAGACGAAAATTCTAATACCAAAATATCGAGGGTGCTATAGTTTTTAAATGAGAAGGGTTTATAGTTGACTAATCAAGTCGTCCGAAATTCGCGCGCTCAGGCATGGCACACTGTACAGTAGTGAAGGTGTTTTCAAGCTCCAATTCTATTCTCGAAATTGATAATTTTGCATACGTTGTTGTTATAATTGTTTCTTATTTTATTGTATTTTATTGTATTTATGTTATAATTATGATAATTCATGTTATAATTATGATAATTAATTAATAGTAAAATATGTCAGTATTGACTTTGGAACACGAACTGTCAAAGCTGTCACATGAAGTGTATCGTAAATAAGTGACAATTTCACATGACAAAATGTATAAAATTAATATCAATGAATAATTTTTTATTTACGACTGCTACGGCTATAAAGTTCTCATTTGTAAAATAATCTCTTAAAAAATTTATGTAAATATTCCCTGTTAGCCTTAATTTTATAGTCGTAGCAGCCGTAAATAAAAAATTATTCATTGATATTAATTTTACATTTTTGTCATGTGAAATTGTCACTTATTTGCGATACACTTCATGTGACAGCTTTGACAGTTCGTGTTCCAAAGTCAATACTGACATATTTTACTATTAATTAATTATCATAATTATAACATGAATTATCATAATTATAACATAAATACAATAAAATACAATAAAATAAGAAACAATTATAACAACAACGTATGCAAAATTATCAATTTCGAGAATAGAATTGGGGCTTGAAAACACCTTCACTACTGTACAGTGTACCATGCCTGAGCGCGCGAATTTCGGACGACTTGATTAGTCAACTATAAACCCTTCTCATTTAAAAACTATAGCACCCTCGATATTTTGGTATTAGAATTTTCGTCTCAAAATGATCTCAGGAATTTCACCATTTACCTATGGTGCGCCAAGTCTGGGACACCCTGTGTATATATATATCAGGAGACGCGGTAGCGTCTCCGGCCATGTTCAAAATTTTGGACGCTACTAGTCTCTTATCCAGAAAGATTAGAATCGATTTTTTGGGGGTACAGAACTATTAAAATATAAAAAATTTTGAAATGCATGTAGCATATTCTGAAAGGTGGCATCGCCACGAGTAAATTAAGCCAAAAAAAAAAAAAATCGGTCAAGCCGTTCTGGACATACAAACGGTCAAAAATTGATGTGTTCATGAAAAATTTTCTTCTCTGTCCGCAGTCATATGTACACTGCTCTTCTTTCTTACCTTTCACTCACACCTCCCCCAACTTCCATTCACCCTCCCCACCCCTCATCCCCCTTTTTCACCATGCCCCCCTTCCCTCCCCTCCCCTCCCCCACTCCATTTTTTCATTTTTTTCACTTTTCTTACACTTTTTCATCATCTTTCACCCCCTCTCACTCTCTCACACCCTCTCTGGTGTGTTTACCATTTATTAAAAATTTTCAAAAACCACCCTTTGGGGGTAAAATTTAATATCTGGGAAACGGTGCATTGTAAAAATATGAGACATGTGCCGTTAATTAAGGTTTCTTATGGGGTTAATTTACCATTTATTAGAAATTTTCAAAAACCACTTCTGTATATTCCGTGTAAAATATATGAATATAAATACCTCTGTGGTGTATTTTGTTTGTAATAATATGTATAATAATAAAATTTATGCTAACTGAATTTATCGCTTAATCTTTCGTTCTAATGTAAGTATCCATTCTTAAAAAGTCTATGTTATATCGATTTTCGCAAGTATTGTTGTCACTTTTCCGCGATGCTGATTGGTTATCTCAATGCTCTGTGCTGTGCGCGTTACTTCAAATCGATAAAAGCTTGTCATGGTTAAGCGTGACACATGTGACAGATTATGATTGTATTTCTCTTTGGATCTTTGCGCGTGTTATATGTGTACAATATATTAAGCTAGCGGCACACGATGCTATTTTATCTGCTGGATTGCTCGCGTGCGTCTGTGCTGGCAATATTTTTTTCTGTTAAACTGAAAATTATGTAATCTGTTGATCACGCTGTTGACTGATCTGCTGAATTTCTGTAAAAATCCAGCATTAAATTTCATGCCCAAGGGGTGGTTTTTGAAAATTTCTAATAAATGGTAAATTGACCCTATAAGAAACCTTAATTAACGGCACATGTCTCATATTTTTATAATGCACCGTTTTTGAGATATCAAATTTCACCCTCAAGGGGTGGTTTTTGAAAATTTTTATTGAACAGTAAATTAACTCCATAAGAAACTTTACTAACAACACAGGTCTTGTATTTTTGCCGTGTACCGTTTTTGAGATATTAAATTTCACCACTGAAGGGTGGTTTTTGAAAATTTTTAATAAGTGTTGGAAAATTTTTATTAAACAGTAAATTAACTTCAATAAGAAACCTTAATTAACGACACAGGTACAGATATTTAGTAACAAAAATTTATTCTATTATTGAAATTATGTAAATGATTAATCTGCACATTGTAATTGAAACAAATGCACTTTGCAGACAGAGTTTGATTGTGTTACTTTTCTTGATTTGAAAAGTGCTGTAATTAAATCATTTAATTGTAGCACATATTTTTTTCGTTCCAGTTTGATGTAAAAAATTGCATATATTTATTTCAGGAAATAAAATATATCATTGAATTAAAAAAATATTTGATTCTATTGCATTATTGCATAAAATAAATACGTTGTTCTTTGATTGTACATGAGAAAAATATAAGTCAAAGCTGAAATTTCTCATTGAGCTCATACGATCACAATTGCATCACAGTAAATCGAAATCATGATACGAAGAAAGAAAGTATATCGACAATTATGAACTGTCATATGTACCGCTGACAGCAGACAATATTAAATTTACTTGCTACAAAATCATGTGAAAGAATTCTTTTCAAGTTTTAGAAAAGATTTCTGTTATTACATCATTTTGCAATAATCATGTGTTCGGCAAACACATGATTATTGCAAATGCACCTTTTTTTGTATTCTATACTCCAATTTTATTTCAAAATGAAAGAGAAGATATTATCGCGTGTTCACTCGTTTAATCTTAATTCAAAATGTATGTGCTGAGTACGCGTAGGAAAATATAAAAATATTAAAGAAATAAGTGATAAGTGATAAGAATATTGTGTATGCCATATATGAGTGTCACAAATATGCGAAAATTTTACACACAGTTATGATTGCTGCGTGCAGATTTATCAGTTGTTAATTGTAAATTCGTACAATATCAATGGCAATTTTTTGTTTATCACAATCTAATCGTCATATTTTGCAATAATCATACACATGCATTTTTTTATATTGTACCGGTTTATATTGTTCAGTTGTGTTATGGATGATGCGTGGATATTCGACGAATTTTTGACAGCTCTCAATGTGCGAATATAAACGCATGCAAAATCTCGTATAAAAGAAGTAGTAGCCAAACACGACATAAATAACTTTCGATAAGCTGGACAGGCTTCCGTTACTAGCTCTTCTGTGTTCTACATGAGCTTCAGTATATGTAATACATCGCTACAATCAAGAAGTTCTGTGTTTTCATTTATTAACATTATTTAAGAGATCAGTATTTCTTATTGAAAATTAATAGAATTCAATTAATTATACATATAAATTATTCTATCAGGAGACGCGGTAGCGTCTCCGGCCATGTTCAAAATTTTGGACGCTACTAGTCTCTTATCCAGAAAGTTTAGAATCGATTTTTTGGGGGTACAGAACTATTAAAATATAAAAAATTTTGAAATGCATGTAGCATATTCTGAAAGGTGGCATCGCCACGAGTAAATTAAGCCAAAAAAAAAAAAAATCGGTCAAGCCGTTCTGGACATACAAACGGTCAAAAATTGATGTGTTCATGAAAAATTTTCTTCTCTGTCAGCAGTCATATGTACACTGCTCTTCTTTCTTACCTTTCACTCACACCTCCCCCAACTTCCATTCACCCTCCCCACCCCTCATCCCCCTTTTTCACCATGCCCCCCCCCCCTCCCCTCCCCCCTCTATTTTTTCATTTTTTCGCTCTATCTCATACTTTTTCATCATCTTTCACCCCCTCTCACTCTCTCACACCCTCTCTGGTGTATTTACCATTTATTAAAAATTTTCAAAAACCACCCCTTGAGGGTGAAATTTAATATCTCGGGAACGGTGCGTTGCAAAAATATGAGACATGTGCCGTTAATTAAGATTTCTTATGGGGTCAATTTCCCATTTATTAAAAATTTTCAAAAACCACCCCTTGGGGGAAAAATTTAATATCTCGGAAACGATGCATCGCAAAAATACGGGACCTGTGTCGTTAATTAATGTTTCTTATGGGGTTAATTTACTACTCAATAAAAATTTTCAAAAACCACCCCTTGGGGGTAAAATTTAATATCTGGGAAACGGTGCATCGCAAAAATACGGGACCTGTGTCGTTAATTAAGGTTTCTTATGGGGTAGATTTATAGTTATCCTTAAAGAAAAATACGCAATTGCAAATAGCATAACTTTTTTTAAACTTTACGTTTTTTTTGCACCAATTGATTCATATATCTGTACTCTAAAAAGTAGGTGATATCCCAAAAATATCATAAATGAAAAGGTCAAGCCATGTTCAAAAATAGACCCTCAAGAATTTGAATTTTTACAAATTTAAATGATTATTTAATAATATATTACCATGAAAAGTAACTGATATATTATACTGATATATTATGCCAGTTCAAAGTGAACATACATAAAGTGTATATTATCTAAATAAATTAATAAAATAAATAATATAATAAATTTAATAACATATTACCACGATAAATAACTGATATGTTATTCAAGGTGCAAATTCAAAATGAACATACATACATAAGGTGTATATAAGTAAAATTGATTAAAATTTGACTCTAAGTGAAAGTACATAAGTGATATGTTATTCTTAGTGCACAAAATATAAAAGTCGTTTATTGAAGTTTGATTTGAAATTTATACAAACCTGGACAATGAAAAATAGTTGCTTGTAATTCCAGAGTACTAATTTGTTAATTACTCGGAAAAAGAACATGGCGGCCTGCTCTCAAAAAACTTCGATGCGTTTCTCAGTATCCACTTAAGAATAATAATACTTACATTCCGATTCATCCGACACAACTTGTCCCTGACTATTCAATAAGTTAGTAGTACTGTTAAATATCAATCACATATGTCACCCTGCCCAGAGAGAGAGAAAGAGAGATAATATTTAATTAATCATTCAAATATTTAAATTAATCATTATCAAAACACTGTTAAATTTTATATATGCACTTTAAGAAGCATGTCACTTACTTTTCAGAGTCAAATTGTGGTAAATTTTGTATCTATATTTTAACGATATTTATTTCGCACTTGTATCTTGAATAATTAATATCTGATTTTTTATAGTTGTATGTTACGTCAGATAATCACTAATCTTTTTAAGCGTGTAGCTTCTTTGTACTTGACATGAGAACTTTTTTACTTATGAATTTTGGGTTTATTTAATATTTACCCGTTTCAAACAATACAACACTTTTTGATCAATAAATTACTCGCTGAAAATATGGCATAACAAATTCAAAATCGGAAATTGATACGAAAATTCGAAATTTTACTACAGAAAAGTTGGAGATTTTTAATCTAAACCATTTTCATAACTTTTTCATTTTAATTATTTATTCCATCCATCGAAAGTTTTTTGAGAGCAGGCCGCCATGTTCTTTTTCCGAGTAATTAACAAATTAGTACTCTGGAATTACAAGCAACTATTTTTCATTGTCCAGGTTTGTATAAATTTCAAATCAAACTTCAATAAACGACTTTTATATTTTGTGCACTAAGAATAACATATCACTTATGTACTTTCACTTAGAGTCAAATTTTAATCAATTTTACTTATATACACCTTATGTATGTATGTTCATTTTGAATTTGCACCTTGAATAACATATCAGTTATTTATCGTGGTAATATGTTATTAAATTTATTATATTATTTATTTTATTAATTTATTTAGATAATATACACTTTATGTATGTTCACTTTGAACTGGCATA
This sequence comes from Crematogaster levior, assembly GCA_901521435.1. Lineage (NCBI taxonomy): Eukaryota > Metazoa > Arthropoda > Insecta > Hymenoptera > Formicidae > Crematogaster > Crematogaster levior. The sequence goes on from CABEGB010000817.1 coordinate 85,519, forward strand.
ATATATCAGTATAATATATCAGTTACTTTTCATGGTAATATATTATTAAATAATCATTTAAATTTGTAAAAATTCAAATTCTTGAGGGTCTATTTTTGAACATGGCTTGACCTTTTCATTTATGATATTTTTTGGGATATATATACTTTTATATATATATATATATATATATATATATATATATATATATATATATATATGGGGCAAAATTTGTGAACTCGGCCACCCGGTCTCTCCATAATTCATGTGCATCAAGAAAGTTGTGCTTGGGCTTAAAATTTAGCTGAAAAGGTCTACTTTCGAATGACGTGTGCAATATTTGAAAATTCAAAATGGCGGACTCAGTCACAGCGCCAAGAGTATAAACAGCTAACCGAAAAAGTAAGTATCGTGTCAAAAAACGTATAATATCCAAAGGAAAAAAAATTTGTTTTTCATAATTTGTGCACAGGTTCGTGTACTTTATATCAGGTGTGTTCGATTTCTAAAAATTTAAAATGGCGGATCAAATATGGCGGACGATTTTTTTTAAATTGATCGGGTTTGCTTAATAATAGTTTCTCGGTGGTTTTCGGGGTCGCTGATTACGAATATAATGTTAGTTTTTTAAAATTCAAAATGGCGGATCCAATATGGCGGATGAATTTTTAAAAAATAATTAAAATGCTGGATGAAACGTGGCAGCTGATAAATCTATACTCAAAATTTGACTTTGAAAAAAATATGGTCATATTTTACGTCCGAATTTAAATTCAAATGCCCTCTTGCGATTTAAAAAAAAAATGCATTATTCTTTAAATAATAATGAAGTGCTGTTAAAATTATTGGAATTTAGGCAAAGAAAGTGTGTAACAAAATTTTTGTAAATTTCGGTCCCCCGTTTTGTATCCGCGATTTGAATCTTGAGAACCTGCTCCCTATTTGTATTCAACGATTTCCAAATGTTCTTCTCACGTCAAAAATTTATTATAACGTAAATACGTTTAACTTTCTTTGCCTAAATTCCAATAATTTTAACAGCACTTCATTATTATTTAAAGAATAATGCATTTTTTTAAAAAATCGCAAGAGGGCATTTGAATTTAAATTCGGACGTAAAATATGACCATATTTTTTTCAAAGTCAAATTTTGAGTATAGATTTATCAGCTGCCACGTTTCATCCAGCATTTTAATTATTTTTTAAAAATTCATCCGCCATATTGGATCCGCCATTTTGAATTTTAAAAAACTAACATTATATTCGTAATCAGCGACCCCGAAAACCACCGAGAAACTATTATTAAGCAAACCCGATCAATTTAAAAAAAATCGTCCGCCATATTTGATCCGCCATTTTAAATTTTTAGAAATCGAACACACCTGATATAAAGTACACGAACCTGTGCACAAATTATGAAAAACAAATTTTTTTTCCTTTGGATATTATACGTTTTTTGACACGATACTTACTTTTTCGGTTAGCTGTTTATACTCTTGGCGCTGTGACTGAGTCCGCCATTTTGAATTTTCAAATATTGCACACGTCATTCGAAAGTAGACCTTTTCAGCTAAATTTTAAGCCCAAGCACAACTTTCTTGATGCACATGAATTATGGAGAGACCGGGTGGCCGAGTTCACAAATTTTGCCCCATATATATATATATATATATATACATATATATATATATATTAGGGCTGATGATTTGCTTCGAAGGCTTCGACATTCGAACTTCGAAGCTTCGAAGATTCGAAGCTTCGGTATGAAAATCTTCGAAGCTTCGAAGTTTTTCGTTCGGCTTCGAACAATGTAAAAATTAAATTATCATTATATAAATATACAGGGTGTCCCATGTAACCTGACAAATCGAAATAACTAAAAAAATACGCATTGGACGACATAATATCCAAAATAAAAGTTGTTCCTGTCGAAGAGCGTCGTCGAATGATACCAAAATTGACCCTGCCCCCGCTCCCCTGGGGGTAGGGTGGGGGGCAACTTTTAAATCTCAAACGGGAACCCCCATTTTTTATTGCAGATTCGGATTCTCCATAAAAAAATAAGTAAGTTTTATTCGAAACATTTTTTTTGATTCGTGACAGATGGCGCTGTAAACGATGAAATAGAAAGATAGTGGGGGTAACGAAAGATTGAGACTGGTCATTGGATAACAATTTTTAAGAAAATTTTAGTAATTTTTATAACTTGTTTTCGGGGGACTCACCGAAAACAAGTACCCCGAAGGTGAGAGGCGAGGGGACTCACCGAAAACAAGCACCCCGAAGGTGAGAGGCAAGGGGACTCACCGAAAACAAGCACCCCAAAAGTGAGAGGCGAGGGGACTCACCGAAAACAAGCACCCCGAAGGTGAGAGGCGAGGGGACTCACCGAAAACAAGCACCCCGAAGGTGAGAGGCAAGGGGACTCACCGAAAACAAGTACCCCGAAGGTGAGAGGCGAGAGGAGTTTGATTCGTTAAGTACTTTCCTCAAAAATTGTTATAAAAATTACTAAAATTTTCTTAAAAATTGTTATCCAATGCCCAGTCTCAATCTTTCGTTACCCCCACTATCTTTCTATTTCATCGTTTACAGCGCCATCTGTCACGAATCAAAAAAAATGTTTCGAATAAAACTTACTTATTTTTTTATGGAGAATCCGAATCTGCAATAAAAAATGGGGGTTCCCGTTTGAGATTTAAAAGTTGCCCCCCACCCTACCCCCAGGGGAGCGGGGGCAGGGTCAATTTTGGTATCATTCGACGACGCTCTTCGACAGGAACAACTTTTATTTTGGATATTATGTCGTCCAATGCGTATTTTTTTAGTTATTTCGATTTGTCAGGTTACATGGGACACCCTGTATATGGCATCTCGATACATACAATATAAATATCATATAAATTTATTTTAAAAAATTTATAATGAATTTTTTTATTTAAAGTTATGTGAATATTATTTATTTATCCAAATTAATGGATAAGTCTAAATTATTAATAATTTAATTATTTATAATTTTATTTAAAATTTTTGTGAATATTATAAAATGTTATGTTGTATTATATTATTGCAAATATTAAAGGTAACTTTGCTTGTAAATGCTGAAATAATTGTACAGCCATAATTATATTGCGTCACCATATATGCAACTGCTGTACATGTAGAATCTAATTCTTTTGTAAAAGTTTGATAATTTTTTTATTGCAAGAAACGTGAAAACTTGAAATCGCGATCGTCTTTTATGTTACTGATTCGCGTTTGTCTTATTGTTAGATCTATGGATAAACCGCGCCGGTAACCGAAAAAAATTACCAAGTAACCAAATAGCGTATATAAGCAGGACACTTCGAGAGCAGTCAGTTAGTCATTTATGGATGTTGCATAGATCAAACAGAGTTGCGATCGCGATTTATGCTTGTAGTGTGAAAAGTAAATGGGGCATTGACACAATGGAGAGCTGGGTATGACAGTATTGTTTGAAAGCTGCTGATGGCCAGTCAGCAACTTGCGAATATATAAATAAGTTAATAAATATATACCCAGTGAAAACAATGTAATAATGTCAAAATACCTTCAAATTGACGACGGGTATCATGTCAAAATGAGTAATCAAAATGATGGTAAAATGACGAAAATTTGAAAACGTGCAAAACGTTCCATATCATGATGGTGATCCTGACTGTCATTTTAATGTCAGTTTAACATCAAAGTAAACAATTACTTTTTACAGGAATAAATAAGAAGTTTAACAACAAACTTACATTTTCTCCACTTGTTGATAAAAGTGAATCTTTTATGTATTCTTATTCTACATGTAAAATGAATAAGAATACAGAAACTTGTTTTTATGCACAGCGAAGAAAATGTAAGTTTAGCAGTTAAATCTCTTCAAATGCAAAATTAAAAGTAAAATAAGTAAAATAAGTAAAAAAGTAAAATACAAAATTATTTTTTCTTTATTCTTTTTTTTTTACTTTTTTTACGAACAAATTTACAAATACGCATGTATATTATAATAATGTTTTCAAACAGAGACATATAAGCTTAAATAATAACATAAATTTTTTCATATATTAGTTCTTACATAATAATAAAAAATGTAGAATAAAAATATATTACCATAGACATATAAACTTGAAACTTAAACAAAATACAAAACAAAAATTTTGTTTTTGTACCTAATAATTCGAACATAAAAATGTAGAAGAAGAATATATTGTTATACATCCCAGTAAACCTCTTTCTCTTATTATATGTATATGTATTCTGCCTTTACAAAAGAGTTTTCTCTAAAATTTCATCTAAATTTTCCTTTCGAGCATTCCAGAGGATCTTACTCACCGATATAGATGTTTATACGCTTAACCGCCCCTAAGATAAGAGACGGCACCGTTAACGTGTTAGACTACGATTGCTACGACTAAACCATTCTCGAATAAAGAAATTTAATTCCCTTTTTCTTTCTCTCTTTTGTAAAATAAGTTGTATGCATGTGTCTATAATAACTAAGTAATTTTAGCAATAGGATAGAAATCTTCCTGAATGCGAGGACGAGTAAATTATTAAAGTCACATTAAAATAATACTTGTCGAAATATCTTAAGATCTAGAAAAGATAGAACAACGACTCAAAAACATGATAGACTCCCCTCGCATAAGGATAAACATAGCCTAGAAAGACCAACCAAATTTTTATTATAAATATATAGTTTAAACTTTTAGAATTAAGTCGAGACTCCGTAGAGTCAGGAGTGGGGCTTACGCGGAGCTCTGCTCTCCCTTTTCTTATCTTAAGTAAGCAAGTGCGAGTATAGGTCCTGCCAAACTTGAAGAGTGTTGATTGGTTCTTGAGAGATCTATTAAGGGGGGAGCCTGCTTTAGAGGCTTCAAAAAATCGATTTTTTATTTTTTGCATAAATGTCTTCCTAAACTATCCAAGAATGTGTCCCTAAAATTTCAGAAGCAAATTCGAAATATTTTCGGAGTTAAAGAAGAAATAGTGAGCAAGCGTCGAGCAGGTATACGAGCGGCCGGATCGCTCGGAGCGCGCACGCTCCGCCCCTCGATCTATTGTACGTATTATAATCCAAAGGGACTAACGGAACATGTCGAGAAGCACATTCGTCCTGTGTACGTGGAATTATCTAAGGACGAGCTGCTAACGAGGTGTTTGGGTGGACACACACAAAATGCGAACGAGTCGTTCAATTCCACTGTGTGGCGCATGACACCTAAACACCTTCACTCAGGCATTAAAATCGTCGAGATTGCTGCTTACATCGCTGGAGGAATGTTCAATGAAGGCTACAGTGCAGCATTGAAAACCATGCAGTTACTAGATTTGAAAATTGGACAGCAATGCAAGAATTTTGCCGAGAGAGTCGACAAGGAGCGCGTCACCCGAGAAAACAGGCGCGCTTCATTTTCAAGTAAAGAGGCCAGAACAGCCCGCAGACTCGAACATCTGGGCGAAAACCAGTGTTTTGAAGAGTCTGAAGGGCAACTCTATGGACCAGGAATCGCTGATTAGCATATTAATGTGGTAAGTTCAAGAAAATTACGATTTTTTATATACGAAAACTTTGACGCGCGATTTCTCTTTTTCATTTTTACGATTTTTCCTAATTGGCGGGAAAGATAGGGAAAAAACTAAACGTCCTATCGAAACGAGACAAAATGGATTGTATTCGGGATTAAATTCTCTTCTAGTTGAACCTAAAAAACCTTAAGAAAGTTAAGATTAACCCACTTTTTAAACAATCTAAAGTGAAATTTTTTTTCAAAAAAAATTAATTTTTTTTTCAATTTGCGAAAAATTGTTGAATTTTTCACTTTTTGTTGAATTTTCTTGGTTTAACTAGAAGTTATACTATTGAAAAATAAAATTTTTTTTGGGTTCTTTGTTTCAGATGGAAATTGCGACCTGCATCTTTCCCGCTGCACGACAAATGCACACTGGAGGCGCCTCGGCGAAATGCTTGTACCAGGCATAATATGACATGTATCTTAATGAAAAAATTTGAGAAGACTGTTGAAATATATAACAATAAACCCTGAAAGTTTCGTTTCAATCGGATATTTCTTTCCTTCCCAAAAAAATCCTCGAAAAAATCGATTTTTTGAAGCCTCTAAAGCAGGCTCTCCCCTTAAGGTATAAAAGAAGCTGCCAAAAAGCAGACACACACAATTTTTTCCAGACAGTTCAGTCAGTCGAATCAAACAACACAATTCAAGCACAATCCAGTTCGGAACACGGCTCGCAACTCTCCTAATTTTTCCGAATCTTTCTCGAGTTTTCATAATGAATTTAATTCAAAGTGAGGACCATAGTCACACTTCCTTCATAGTACGTAGTTTACGTAGTATAATTTATAATATCCTTTATTTTTTTCCTTTTTTTTCAATAAATTGAAATAGTATTTATAATTCTGATTGAAGTTGAATCTCTGTTCTGCCTCGAGTTTAAATCCTTACCAATTTATTATACATTATACACAACGATATCTAAGGAATTGTTACGATTGTCGCTGCCATTAGTGTGGTCCCAATCTCCAGAACTGTCGCTGCCAATAGCGTGGCCCCCGTCCTCCCAATAACGATACCTTGCGTTCTATTGTAACTATTTTTCTTTTATGCATTCTAGGAGGCATGAAAGAAAAATAGTTACAATAGAAGCCGGACGATGAGTGCGAGTAAAGAGATTGAAATTTCAAATTAAAACAGTTTTTATTTTAAACCAGGATCCTTTTCCTTTATTCCAAAAATTGACGCAATTAGAAAACAGATACGAACAATCAAGAGTAAATTCAGTGTCCGCGTATATTTTCAATAAACTAGAAATCAATCTTAAATTTCCTAGCCATAAAAATATTCCCAAAGGCGATCCCCGTAGACTTGCCTATAGACTCCGCAATCTCTTCGGGACAGGATTCCAAATCGTCCTCCCCTCTAACTATCCAACCCTTCCTCCTATCAGTCAATCCTAAAACTGCACGACTTGACTGCACGACTCTCCGTTCCCAAGGTAGTGCTTAAATCCATTGACCCAAAAATAGGAGAAATTTATTTGTTTTACGACGTAACAATATTAATGTCAGACATAAGTTTGAAAAGTAACATTTTTTGTACATAATAATAAAAATATCTTTTAAGATATAAATACATTATAAGACAGGTTATTTTTTTTTTCAAACATTTTCAGTATATTACATGTAATACGTATATTAAATTTACAGTATAAATAGAATATTCAAATGATATCATAACGCAGTCATTTTAATGTCAATATGACATTAAGGGGTCATTCCACTTTAACGGCCCAAAAATTATGCTATTTTTAACAATTTTTTTCACAGTAAATACACTATATAATGAAATGAATCTTTTCAGGATTTATTAGGGCACTCTTAAATAACACAAAAGAATTTTTGTCATATTTTAAACAATTTTTTAATTAAGCGTTTTTACACCGTCCAAATAGTGTGTAAAAAAAAATGCAAGTCCGCTGCATTGATGAATTTATATCATTCAGGCTTACCTGAAACAAAAAGTCAAAAACGCTCTTAATCTATATGAGTGTCTGAAAAATTGTTAAGAAAACATATTATTAATTGGCGATTCCAGCTTCATACAGCAATCCTTCAGCTACTTCAAATTCATCTTCTTTGACTGATCTGGCGTCTCTGCGAACTGTTCTGGCTTCTTTAGCTTCGGAGCTGCGGCGGTTGGCAGTATATAGTATATATGTTCGTTGTTCGTCGTGTATTTTTCATTTCTCATATTTTCAATTGAGTCAGGACATCGGCGTATAGCTAAGCCATAATAAGTAGATAAATTTTTCATTATTTATATTTGTTAGCTGTACGGTTTTTGAATCACTTTATGCAGAACTCTTTCTTTTTGTGGTCTTACTTTTCACTTGCTTTTTCGCCTTTTTTATCTGTGTTAACTTTTTTTTTAGCTTTATTTGCTCTTCGGAACGTTTCTTCACATGTAAAACGTATTCTCGTTTTTTTACAATAAAATCACTATAAGACAATCTGGGCGGAGCGATCGCTTCGAGCATACTATTCGAATTAGCTGTAAAATATTGAAATAATCCGAAATTCTTTACCAAAATTATGGAAGACATTCTTAGAGACATATACTTTCAAAAAATAAAATAAAAAAGTTTTGATTTTTTTTGACGTTATAAAGTGGAATGACCCCTTAATGAGTTTTTTCAATATAATTCCAGAATTATCATTTAAATATTCGTTTTTACCTTTTTTTACGATATTTTATCGTGTACAACGTTAATATACAGAGGGTAGACCATTTAAATCAATACACGCGAATATCTCGAAAAGGAGAAGTTTTTTCAAAAAATGTTTCAAATAAAAGTTTTGTGGTTTGAAGAGGGCCATCAGATGGTGGCAATGATTTGACCTTGGAGAGTCATTTGAAGATCATGCAAAGATCACTCACAATTTCTTAAATGGAACCCCCTATTTTTCATTGCATATTCTTATAGCTTATCTTGAGAGCTTTCCAAAACACTATAATAAAGTATTTTTTCATTAAGTATTTTCCGAGATATAAGGCTTGAAATAATTTCTTAATTTTATATAAACTATAAAATATCTCGTAAAATACTCACTTTTCGATGACTTTACCTCAATACTTTTATGCACAGAATAATAAGAAGAATCAATTGATGTAAAGAAAACACATAGTTGTTTTTAAGAAAAAATATGTAATTGTTAGTTACCAATTAATTCCTCTCATTATTCTGTACATAAAAGTATTGAGGTAAAGTCATTAAAAGGTGAAAATTTTACGAGATATTTTATAGTTTATGTAAAATTAAGAAATTATTTCAAGTCTTATAATTCGGAAAATATTTAATGTAAAATACTTTATTATATGTAAAAGTAAGAAATTATTTCAAGCCTTATAACTTGTCTTATAATTTAGAAAATACTTAATGAAAAAATACTTTATTATAATATTTTGGAAAGCTCTCGAGATAAGCTATAATGTGAATATGCAACGGAAATAGGGGGTTCCATTTAAGAAATTGTGAGTGACTTGTGAGAAATTGTGACCTTCACGTGACCTTCAAATAACTCTCCAAGTTCAAATCATTGCCATCATCTGATGGCCTCCTTCAAGCCATAAAACTTTTATTTAAAACATTTTTTAGAAAAACTTCTCCCTTTCGAAATATTTGCGTGTATTGATTAAACTACTGTGTATAACTACTGTGTCAAATTTTCATAATTTTGGCTACTACTTTGATGGCATGACATTTACCGATGGTTTTGATGCCATATTGTCATCATTTAATTTTTCTAAACTGTTTTCACTGGGTAAGTTGTCTTTTAAAAATATAAGTTAGAATATAAATACGAATTACAATATTAATCTTTTAAGGGAGTTCTATAGCTAGTCAAAATAATGTGATACTTTAGTATGAACTTGATTAACGCAGTATTAGTACAACTGGTAATGCTGTAAAGAGAGTAACGTTATGAATATCACATGTCCGCGCGGCGTATTTTCTAGTGCGACGTTGTCAGATCTTTTGGGTAATACTGATTGAGCAGACGAAAACGTAAAAAGTTGATTTTAATTAATTTTTCTCTACTTTTACAAATACTGAATAATTATTGTTAGATAAGCAGCGTATTCATTAGATCTTTGTTTCATATTACAAAAATTTCTAATATAATCTGATTGTCAATCCTTTTATACCATACAAATAAACTGCGTTTCTCATAAGACGCAAATTTTTTGCATTCAATAAAATTTTCATTATCTTTTCTCCTACGTACTCTAGGCTCACAAAATTTTAACCAAGTTATTTTAGAAGTTTTATCTGATAGACCAAATTTCGTATGAATCTGTTTGTCAACTCCATAATCTACAGAACTCTCTTAAATTAAATGGTAGAATTATACTAATAGACTTGACCGGCCGATCAATTAAAACATTCTGATTGGCTGACCAAATCAACCCCCCTTCTCCCTACCAGGAACAACGGGGGTATATAAGGACTACCGCAACCGAAGAGAGCTCAGAATCGGAGCTCCTAGCCCTGATGATGCAAGCTGCAATGTTTGCGAAACGTCGGCAAAGTGCCCAACACGCACGTGGCATCCATCCGGAAACCCTCTCGGTTAACGATATCAATGGCCACGAAAGCCTTAAAACTAGTATACTAATAGAATTATAATTAGTGTTGCGCCCGTGCCTGGTCACACGGTACGCAGTGAAGATGAGTCTCTTTCCCTGGCGACACTTGTTGATGCGTTGTTAGGCGAGTTGTTTCGAAACCTCTTTGACGTCTGTATCTTTTACTCTTTAATAAATCGTTTGCTGCAATTAATATTCGAGTTATTTCTTTCCGCGAGTGAGCCGCGAAACCGAGAGTGTGTGAGTGTCGGAAGCGTGCGAGAGTGCAACATTATATATACAGGGTGTCCCATTATAAAACATCCAGTCGAATATTTCGAAAACCAAGCCCGAGAGAGAAAAATTTTTCAGACAAAAGTTATTTGGTTTTGAGGGGCCCATAAGATGATACCATTGGTTTGACCTTGAAGAATTATTTGAAAGTTACATGAAAGTCACCTCAATTTTTTTAAATGGCATCCCCTATTTTTTATTACATATTCTTGTAGCTGACCTCGAGAGCTTTCCAAAACACTATAATAAAGTATTTTTTCATGAAGTATTTTCCGAGTTATAAAGCTTGAAATAATTTCTTAATTTTACATAAACTGTAAAATATCTCGTAAAATATTTACTTTTCGATGACCTTATCTCAATACTTTTATGCACAGAATAATGAGAGGAATCAATTGGTGTAAAGAAAACACATAGTTGTTTTTAAGAAAAAATATGTAATTGTTAGTTACAAATTGCATATTTTTTCTTAAAAACAACTATGTGTTTTCTTGACACCAATTGGTTCCTCTCATTATTCTGTGCATAAAAGTATTGAGGTAAGATCATCGAAAAGTAAATATTTTACGAGATATTTTACAGTTTATGTAAAATTATGAAATTATTTCAAGCTTTATAACTCGGAAAATACTTAATAAAAAAATACTTTATTATAGTGTTTTGGAAAGCTCTTGAAGTCAGCTACAAGAATATGTAATAAAAAATAGGGAATGCCATTTAAAAAAATTGAGGTGACTTTCATGTAACTTTCAAATAATTCTTCAAGGTCAAACCAATGGTATCATCTTATGGGCCCTTCGAAACCAAATAACTTTTGTCTGAAAAATTTTCCTCTCCCTGGCTTGGTTTTCGAAATATTTGACTGGATGTTTTATATGTTATAATGAGACACCCTGTATAATTATTAATTTATTTTATTATTATTATTTGAACTATAATTATACTTGAAACAACAACAGCATATTGAGAAAAAATATGGCACATTATTTAATAATTTCAAAATGGGAAACACTTCCGAAAACTGTTTTTTATTCAATAAGAACCATTTGACTGTTTATTTAAGTTCTATTAAATATTGTTTGAAAGTGTAGCGGATGCACGTGATAGCGCGATATGGATAAGAATTTAGACAACATTAGCACTTAGATTACAAAATGTTTTTTTTTTATTTTTTATATAAATGTTATTTCACACATGACACAAAATAAATTATTTTCACCTATTTACAATAAACAATGATTTCAATTTTATACCTGGTACAAATTGCATTAAACAATGTGAAATGCTTAATGAAGTTTATGCGAGCAATGTGATTTAAGAAGTGTTCTGCACCGGCTGGTTGTGTTTTTGCACAAATCACTCAAATTGCACCATTCACATGAATATATCTTTTCAAGCTTTCGAAGCTTCAAAGGTTCGAAGCTTCGAAGTTGTCAAAAATAACAGCCCTAAATATACAGTATCCCATTTTAATAGTGCACCCCCAATAACATCGCAAAAAGTTGTTATATGAAAAAATGTTTCAGACAAAAGTTGTATGGTTTTAATAATCAATTTTGACATAAAATATAAAATATCTTGAGAAACATTCAGTTTTCGGTAATCTTATTTTGATACTTTTTTGCACAGAATAATGAGATGAATCAATTAGTGTAAAGAAAACACGTGGTTGATTTGAAAAAAAAATATGTTGCAAATTACATACTTTGGCAACATTTTTTCTATAAATACACTCACGCACGTACCAACTCTTTCTCTCTTTGTCACTTATGCATTTTAAATTGCAACTATTAATTTAAAAATGATCTGATATCTGCGTTAAATTTCATATTTACAAGAATGATAGAAATTTATTACAATAAATTCTTCTTTTTGGACAATGAATCAGCGTGTAATTATTTATTCGTCTTTCTCCAAAAGCTAGAAAGTGGAACTGTGATTTAAAGATTTGATATTTTATTCAGGTGTGTATTTTTACAAGGTAATTTAAAACAAACATTTATCCATAAAATGTCATATTCCTGAGACATTTCGTTTTCCAAAATTGTATCCAAAACTTAGTTTTTAAATAATGTATTATCGTGTATGAGTTGTGTGCTGTATCGTGTCAGCACATAGCTGATCTCTTCGAAGCGCTCTCCCTAAGCACCCGCGTCAGACCGATGAGTCGTAACAGCCCTGCTTGCCTTTTATACCTGGCGCGTAATAATTGTCAACTATTTTTTTTTATAATTCAAAAACTGAGCTTCGGACAAAATTTTGGAAAAGGAAAAATCGTTTCAGAATTGAATCAGGAATACGACATTTTAAAGACATAAGGTTATTCTAGGGCACCCTGTATGTCATTTGGATCAATTTTGAATTTTCTTAACCAATACCTTTATTAAACTATAAAAATACAATAACCATGACATTTGATAAAAGAGCCTTCATTTCAATAATCGCCGAGTCACGTGTCTGCGACAGTGTCATTAACCAGTAGTGCTTACTGAAGTGTTTAAAAAAAGTGTGTAAAAAAAGTATATAAGAGAAAGCGGATATTTCCAATTAGGAAACGAACCAATTTCACAACTTTTCTCTATATGTGGATTTATAACCCTTTATTGCTTCATATCTCGGATATTATGTTACCGACTTTAAAACTATAGATTTTTAATTATATGGATCTGAAAGATCTTTAAAAATTTGAGAATAGAACTTAATCCTCCGTAGGTAGGGCAAGGCGTAGTTTTAAAATTTTTAATGACGCTTATATAAAATTACATTTACAATTATACATTTACAATTACATTTACAATACATTTTTGAATTTTGTGAAAAAAAAACAAGTTTCTATTATGCAAGCGAGAAGAATGGCGATGTGAGCCTGAATACTTGGTAGAGAGTCGCTCCGAAAGTGGAAGGTCCGGGTTCAAATCCGATCTAATTTCCTAATTTCGTCCGATATTTTTCTCGCTTAATCGTAGCGCCTCTTAATGACTTCTCCTCTGAAAGTTATTTATATATGGATATAAACTATATATAATTTTATCCAAAATTTTTTTAAATGATTTTAAAAAAATTTAACGATATAAAATTTTGACTCATGAATTTAATAAATCGTAGCAGAGTTTTGTGATTTTGTATGATTAATCACGAGCGCTTTATGTAGGTATAAGTAGAAATTTCACATTATATTTTTATTTTTTATATATAAATAGAAACATTTGATAAAAAAGTATTTTGGATAAAATTAAGTTATTTTCTTTCAGAATTCAAAAATGTAATTTTGGAGTTTCCTTTTAAAATTTTAAAGTTAGCCTACGACCTACTTACGCAACTAGGGTTGGGAGACAGGAACAGATGGTAATCACTTGGTGCCAGGTCCGGACTATAATGCATAAGAACTTCCCAACCGAGCTCCCGGAGCTTCTGGCGAGTCACTATCGATGTGTGTGGCCTGGCGTTGTCCTGATGGAACACAATTCCACTCCTATTGGCCAAAGCTGGCCGCTTCTGGGCGATTGCTTCCTTCAGACGGTCCAATTGTTGACAGTACAGGTCCGAATTAAGAGTTTGGCCGTAGGGGAGCAGCTCATAGTAGATGATTCCCTGCCAATCCCACCAAACACACAGCAAAACCTTCCTGACCGTCCTGGCTTGGCCACCATTTGCGCCGGCTCACCGCGATTCGATCGCTTGACGTTGTCGTAAGTGACCCACTTTTCATCACCAGTAACCATCCGGTTCAGAAATGGGTCGATTTTGTTGCGATTCAGCAGCGATTCGCAGATAAAAATTCGGTCCATGAGGTTTTTTTGCGTTAACTCGTGTGGCACCCATACATCGAGCTTCTTTTTGTATCCAGCCTTATTTAAGTGGTTCCAAACGGTTTTTTGTGCAATGTTTAGCTCCTGGGCAATCGAAACAGTGCTTACATGACGGTCGGACTCGACGATTTCCATTATTTTATCGACATTTTCAACAATTGGCCTTCCAGAGCGTGGTGCATCTTTGACATCAAAATTACCGGAACGGAATCGACGAAACCAAAATTGCGCGTGATTCGCTGTTACAGTATCAGGACATAAATACCATAAACACTATTCACATTTTCAGCCGCTTGGCTTGCGTTTTCGCCTTTATCGAAGAAAAACTGTAAGATATGGCGTATTTTCTCTTTGCTGGTGTCCATCTTTGACGCGAGCTCAAACAATACTGAGTCAAGCAATCACAAAACTGTCTGAGAAGTTTTTTTAGTACGAAATCTTATTTTTTTAACGCCATCTAGCGTAACCCGATCGTACTTATACAACGCGAGATTGTGGGGTTTTTAGGTATATATCTCTGTCGTTTCCCCACTAACTTCGATTAAATATACACAAAGAATTATGTTAAACACGCTTTATTTCTTGTTGAGAAGTACAGTCGGAGAGAGCCATGAACTTACTACTATATAGAGTCGTTACTTGTCGACTACTTTTTTTCCGCGCCGCGGCGCTGACTGTGGTACATGACGCCACAATACTCCCCCCTAAGGTTGAAAAAGAAAAAAAATTCAAAATAAACATTTGTGCAAATTTAAACTTAAGATTGACTTAAAACTAAAATTTAATATAAATGTTATTTTTGGAAGGACACAGCCTTTTTGACTTTTTTGGAAGCTCCTGGATAAGTTTTCAAATTTGAATGAACTGCATCTCCCTGGCTGCTACGTTCTGATGATGATGATGATCCTTGAGTGGAAGGATTGGTAGATACCTCTGGGACGGCCGATTGATCCTCCAGAGCAAAGAAAGCAGGTTTAAGACGATCTACTCTCACGTTGGTTATTCGTCCGTCTATATCGATGGTGAAAACCCTGTCGGTGATTCTCTTAACAACTCGATGTGGTCCTGAATAAGGGTGTTCTAGTGGACGTCTGACTGCGTCGTCTCTCAAAAACACATGTGTGCAGGTGTATAGGTCCTTGTACACAAATGGTTTGTTGCGGATGTGGTGTGCTGTAGGAGTTGGCTGGATCTGTTGCATCATCCTTCGGAATGGTTCGATGAAAGATTGCGGATCATTCGGCATCTCTTCGAGATCGAAGAATTCTCCTGGAATCCTGAGCGTTTTTCCGTAGAGAAGTTCTGCTGTTGATGCTTGAATATCCTCTTTATAGCAGGTGCGTAGTCCTAGTAGTAACGATAGTAGTACGATTGGTAAGATTGCAACCCAATCCGGATTAGATTGACACATAATTGCTGTCTTTAAAGATCTGTGCCATCGTTCTATTAGTCCGTTGGATTCAGGATGGTAGACTGTGGTTCTGATGCGTTTCGTGCCGACTAGATTAGCTAACGCGCTGAATAAGGCTGCCTCGAATTGTGTACCGCGGTCGGTGGTGATGGTCTGAGGGGCACCAAAACGAGAGATCCAGTTTACGAAGAAGTGTTTCGCAATAGTATTCGCTGATATATCCAGTAATGGTATGGCTTCAGGCCATCTAGAAAATCGATCAATTAACGTCAGACAGTATTTAAACCCTTGAGCAGTTGGCAGTGGGCCTATAATGTCCAGGTGGACGTGTTCAAACCGTGCGTCTGGCACTCGGAGCTTTTCAGGTACGAAATGGTTGTGTCGAGCTATTTTTGCTCGTTGACAATGGAGGCATGCTTTCGCCCAAGAAGTGATGTCTTTATTCATGCCTATCCAAACGAACTTTTGTGCAATTTGTCGTCTGGTGGCCCTTCCGCTGGGATGTGACATCTGATGTACCATATCAAATATGCGGCGCCGTAAAGAGACGGGAACGAATGGTCGTATTTCAGTCATGGAGCAGTCACAATACAGAGTTGCGTTGGTTTCTGGTAGTAAGAATCTCTGGAGTTTTAAGTTTTGCTGACGACTGAGATTGAAGTTCGCGTTGCAATTCTTCGTCAGAAGTTTGTTCGCGTGCGAGTTCTTCCGTGTCAATGATCGTTGGCATTGCTATACCATCCACTCTGGATAAGGCGTCAGCGACAACGTTGTCTTCTCCTGACACGTGCCGAATGTCGGTTGTAAACTCGGAAATGTAAGTCAATTGTCGACATTGCCTTGGTGAAGCTTGTTCGAGTTTCTGCTTAAAAGCGAATGTGAGAGGCTTGTGGTCTGTGAGTATAAAGAAATCTCTGCCTTCCAAAATGTATTTAAAATGTTTAATAGCTGCGTAAACTGCCAATAGTTCTCGGTCGTACGCACTGTATTTACATTGTGCCGCTGTAAGTTTCCTAGAGAAAAAACTGAGTGGTTGCCAAGTTCCGTCTTTGAATTGCTGTAACGCAGCGCCGATAGCTGTCCCGGATGCATCAGTTTGTAATGAAAGCTGTGCGGAAGGATCCAGAAATGAGAGTAATGTGGCCTTGATTAAATCTTCTTTAATCCGATTAAAGGCGGTTTTCAAGTCTTGTGTCTAGTTGATTAGAGTTCGTCCATTTTTTTTCTTACCAGCAATTGCTTCCTGTAATGCAATCTGAGTGTGTGCAATATTAGGTAGAAATCTGTTATAAAAATTGACCATACCCAGAAAACGGCGAAGTCCTCCGACGTCGGTAGGTAGAGTAAAGTCCTGTATAGCTTGGACCTTATCTGGATGCGGTGATAGGCTTTCTGGAGAGATGTGGTGTCCCAGGAATGAAACTTCTGACGTCCCGAAGGTGCATTTAGCGACGTTGATAACATTTCCAAATTGTTGCAATCGAGCGAATAATTGTTTGAGGTGAGCACGGTGTTCCTCTGGATTCTTCGATGCTACGATAATATCATCCAGGTAAGCATAACAAAAGTCGAGTCCTCGTACAACCTCATTCATAAACCTTTGGAAGGTCTGCGCGGCGTTACGCAATCCGAAGGTCATAAATGGAAATTCGAAAAGTCCAAAAGGGGTGATGATGGCTGTCTTGGGAATGTCTTCTTCCTTGACTGGAATGCCCTGTTGGTATGCCCTGACGAGGTCAATTGTTGAAAATATAGTTGCACCATGCAGGAACTGTACACAGTCTTGTAAGAACGGAATTGGGTAGCGATCAGGCTCCGTAATGGCATTAAGCTTACGATAATCGCCGCAAGGCCTCCAGTCTCCGTTTTTCTTTGTGACTAGATGTAATGGACTCGCCCAGCTGCTATTAGAAGGGCGGCATAATCCTTGTTGTAGCATAAACTCGAACTCAGCTTTCGTCGCTTTAAGCTTGTCAGGTGCTAAACGACGAGCTCTGGCTACGACTGGCTGTCCTTTTGTTTCGATTGCGTGCGTCACGTTGTGCTTTTGACTTTTGTTGATTAATGAAGTCCGTGTGATCTCCGGAAACTCTTTAAGTAAATCGTCGTATACTGTGTTTGTTTTGAAGTGAGGTACTTGCGAAATGGAGATGCTATCGATGTGACCGCATACTTTGAGGCTGGTGTCACCATCAATCAATCTTCTTCGGCGTAAATCCACTAAAAGGTTAAAATGTGATAGAAAATCTGTGCCTACGATGGGTTTACTTACATCTGCCAAAAGGAAAGGCCATTGGAATGCTCTTCGGAGTCCGAAGTTTACTTGCAGCAGTTTTTGACCGTAAGTCGGAATAGGTGTACCATTGGCGGCACGTAGAGTAAGGCCTGACATGTTTTGCCTCGATTTGGACGGTGCAGGAATTACGGAAACTTCAGCTCCAGTGTCTATGAGGAACTGTCTTTTCGAAAGACGATCGGTAACGAAGAGGCGACGTAACGTTGTATCCGAAGTGCCCGCCGCAGATAACACTCCGGGCTCTAGTTTTCCTCTTTTTTGTCTGGTTTACTCTTCCAGCTGCAGGGTGAAGTGCACTTTTTAGCTTCTTGTCCGAAACGTTTGTGATACCAACAATATTTTGGTTCCGTGGAAGATGGTCTTGTACGTGATCTGCTGTTGGACCTTCAGCGAGAGTGAGGGGTTGTGCTGCGGCCTCTTGACTCAATACGTTCAAGTCTTTTGATAATTTCACAAAGCTGATTTTCCCAAGGGGTTGCATTTGGAGCTACAGGTACTACTTCTGTACTGCAGATGCTGGGAGAGACGATGTCGTGGATCCGATCTGCCATCGTTGCTAATTTGTCCAGTGTATCCTCGCTAGTAGAAAGTACTGTCTGCGTGTTTGTCGGTAAGCGTTGCATCCATAAGGATTTGAGTAGCTCGTCGGATACTTTGCTTTCTGCGAGGTCTCTCATGTGTTTTAATAGTTTAGATGGTCGCTGATTACCTAGTTCTGTTGTATTTAGCAAGGTTTTTAGACGTTTTTCCTCACTGTCTTGGAACTCTTTTAAAATACGCGTTTTTAACGCCTCGTATTTATTATCGACAGGGGGATTAGTGATTAATTCGCTTACCTCGGCAAGGACTGTTGCGTCTAAGGCTTGTACCGCGTGGTAAAATTTGGTTAGGTCCTGCGTGATACCATTGGTAGCGAACTGAGCTTCCATTTGGATAAACCATATTACCGGTTTTTCTTTGCTGAATTGCGGTGGACGGATGCTGATGCGGCTGATTTCTTGTGAACCAGGTCCGTGCGCCATTGTTGAGAGAAAAAGGGAAAGAAGAAAGAACTTGCGTAGAAAGATCGGCCGAAAAAGGCTGCTAGCGCGTATTGTTATTGTCGAGGGTCACCAATTGTGGGGTTTTTAGGTATATATCTCTGTCGTTTCCCCACTAACTTCGATTAAATATACACAAAGAATTATGTTAAACACGCTTTATTTCTTGTTGCGAAGTACAGTCGGAGAGAGCCATGAACTTACTACTATATAGAGTCGTTACTTGTCGACTACTTTTTTCCCGCGCCGCGGCTGTGGTACATGACGCCACAAGATACAGATTACTAAAGCCATCTATTGGAAAAATAATGGATTTCTTTTTACTACACCTAATATAAAGGTCAATGCCACCATTATGGAATATCAATTAATACATACATCAAAGTATCAAATTTGTCAAATAAAGTGTATGTGATTTTTCTCCTATGGGGTAAGCATATTCAAACGATATCAATCGATAAAATAATTTTTTATGCATATTTCTATAATTAATTAAAAATTAAGAAAAAATACTAAAATAATAACATAGAATTTTCCTACGTTAATAATTTCATAAAACAGGTTGAATATGTAAAATTGATAAAAAAGTTTCAAAAAATGTTTTAATTATTTGTCTAATTTTAACGTATTTATATCTTATAAGTTGTCCACACATATCCTTGACATATATTCAGTAATTGCGATAAAATAAAGCTCGAAAGACAAAAGAAATAGGGTTATGAATTATGTCGAACAAAAATGTTTTCAAAATTCATAGAATTAGACCATTCTTTTATAAATTTAAGACATTTTTCGATTATTTGAACATTTTATTTAGATAAAAATTTATGTTATATACATATATTTTATTTATCCATTTTATTTATCCATCTAATTTTGGATTTTACAGTCGTCATAACTTATTTTCTAAAAAATGCTCGTGTCTCTTTTTCTTTCTATGCTATGTACATTTGCCTTTTTGTTTTGTGTTTTCATATCCTTCTCATATATTCTCGCATATTCGTATATTTCCATGTTAATACATTAACCTTCCCTCTTAACATTTTCTCTGTCTTCTTCTCTACACTTCTATTCTTTCATAACTTGTCTACCCAATCACTAATCTTCTCTCTAACTCTATTCCTTTTATTTCCTCATTTTCACATATGACTTTATATTTTCCCTTCTATTCTGCACAATTTTCATTTCTCTCTATTTTGTTTATCTCCTTTATTTCCTACATTCCCACATCTTAGGTCTCGTCCATTGTTTTTTATCCTTTTCTTTAACTCTGTCTCCCCAATATACTTTCTGCCTTAGTTTCTTCTTTCTTTCCTTTACAATACTATGATTTATCTATTCTATTCCATTTTTTCTCCTACTCCAACCTTCCGTTTCTTATTGTGTCTGATTCATTCAACCTGCTGTGTCCGATTTATTCTATGTGTAATTGGGAACTCCCCCCTTCCTCAAACGCAAAAGCTACTCTTATTCAGTTTAGACTCCCATTTTTTAATCCTCTTATTTCCTCTTTTAAACTTATTTTCGGTCATTACTTTCTTCCATTTAAAATTAGTAAGTATTTATACACCCTAATCTTCACCTTAATTTCAATATTTGGTAATTATTTACTATAGGGGAGACAGCTTCGATGACCTTGATCTTGACATATATTATCAAGGACATGACCCTGAGTAAATTTTTCTTATAACTTAATCGATGCTCATCGCTTAATTAATGAGCGATTAAGTTATAAGTTATTCAGTATATAATATATACTATAGTAAATAATTACCACCTGAACCCTTTCTCCCACCTGTTCCAGTCTCATATTTCTACTTCTTCTTCTAGTGCCGTGACCGTATCCGATCATTGGCGATCATAGTATTATCCATGATTGCCCTGGGAAAAAATAATACGGTGGTTTACCATTGCCTTCCGAGAGATGGCGATCGAATAAAAACCAACAATTTTTGATCGGATTTGAACCAGTGTTGCTACACGGGTCGCGTTTTGGCGCATGCGCAATGGCTACAGCCGTTAATCCAGTAGTGTATGCAGTGGCTACATGTGGGCGCGAAATACTGGGTTTTGGCTGGATGAAGAGGTTATCAGGCGGGACGAAGACGGTTAATTATTAAGGTAAGTAATTAGTTGTATGTTATTAAATTATTATTAATACTTAGAAAGTTTTAATAATAATTAGTATGTGATATTATTTCTGTGATATTATTTCTGATATTATTTCTGTCTTATTTTCTAAATTTTATTGTATATATATTATATTTTGTTTTATTTTTTTTTTATATTACTTTCATAGATTTCAAAATGAGTTTAAAAGGAGCGATTAAAAAAGTAAGACAATTTAATTATTCGTGGCTAGAAGATAATAATTTTAAAGATTCGTTATATATATTCAATTATTTATTATTTGTGTTTTTATTTTCTTTTTGTCTAGATTATTAATAAAAAATATTTTATTTTGTATAATGTTAACTACATTATTATATGTATGTAAATGTAACTTATATAATTACATAAAAAATAAATACTTTTTTATTTTGTAAAAATATGTATTTTTATGAATACTGGTAAGATTTTTGGCAGTTTTTCCTTACCCTTGCAACAAATGTTGGTATTCTTTATGATTCTGCCAAATAAATTATTTTATTTTCAATTACTTAAAAAATGTATTTTATCTTTTAATATTTCTGTTCCTTTTCTCCTTTTTTCTCCCTTATTCTTCATATAAATATTTCTAATTACGAATATAATACTTTAAATAATAATGTACATACATACCCATACGTGTACATACACATACATTTGCATGCACATGTACACACAAATACACACATCTTATTTTATATTTTTTATTAATCTTTGGTTATTTTAAATATTGAAACAAAGGCTCTAATGCACCATTTTTCTTATAATAATGATACGTTAGTGAGGCCTCTTTTCAGTACGCATGCGCCAAAACGCGACCCGTGTAGCAACACTGATTTGAACTCGGATTTTCAGCTCATTAAAACAACGTACATCTTTCTGAGTCATGATCGCCGATATTTCTACTACATAAAGTAAACCTGACTTTACTAATGTATTCATTAAGTAAAATTTTTTCTATAATGTGTTTAATCTTGCTCTTAACATTAGATCTCAACAGGTTCAAAGATTAAACACATCACAGAGATGTTTATCACATTTCTTTGCTAATGTTACTATATGCTTTCTATACGTATTGTAAACAAAAACCAAAATACTTATAACTATTCACTATAGACTCACTATAGATTCACTAGAGACACTTATAACTATTCTGTAAGACTTGTTCTCTTAAGTACCTTTTTTCCTTTCCTACTTTTTTCTCTTTTTCTTCTAAATACCATTATTTTCGTCTTCTCAGTATTCATTATCTATTCTGTTTCTTTCTGTGTAATCCTCTACTGTTTTTCTCTCATCTCTACCATTCTCTGCCATCGCTGTCGTTTGCAAATTTCAAACCGAATATTTTCCAGCTGCCGATCTCTCTTCCTTCCTTCTCTCTCAATTTTCATATATGTCTAAAAATATATTAAATAAAGTAAGGCTCAAAAAATAACCTTGCTTAACACCTTTTTTGGTCTCGAAATCATTTGTTAATTCTTCTACCGCTCTTGCCTTATTGAAATTTCCTGTATATATTTCTTCTATTATCCTTAATATGCTCTCCTCTATACCTATTTTTCTTAACTTATTTAACATGATTCTCCTATTCACTTTATTGAAAGCTGTCCTTAAGTCTACAAATGCTACATACAGTTTTTCCCCTTTTTGCTATAGTCTATTATTAATGCATTTAGTACAAATATATGATTCCTCGTTCCTTTCTTTTCCCTAAAACCCGTCTGACTTTCTCTGAATTTATTCTCTTTTTTTAACCATCAGAAATGTTATATTGCTAAGATTTTATTCTACATTTAGTAACGATACCCCTCTATAGTTTAATACCTTTTCTCCTCCTGCTTTGAATAGAGATTATTGCTCCTTTCTAACCTTCAAAGATCTCTCCTCTTCTCTACATATCATTTAATATTTGTCTACTCTCTGTGTACTTCATTTGATGTTTCCTTGAAAAATTCTACTATTAGTTTATCCTCTCCTGGTACATTATTCTTTTTTATTCTTATCATCTTTCTTACTTCTTCTTCATTAAAATACTATCTCCTCTACCGGAATCTATTCTCCCATTCCGGAATCTATTCTGTAACCTCTGCGCTTTTTCCTTATTTGTTTTTCTTGTTCTTCTTTCCTTTCTCTTCTCTTTTCGTTTCCCTCTACTTCCTTTCCTAATATGTTTCTGAAATGCTCCAACTCGTTACTTATATTGCTACCTTTATTTTTCCATCTAGACTTAAAATTTTTTAGCTCCATAAGGATGTTATTAAATAAAATTATTACTTTATATTGAAAACATACGCAAAATGTAAAAAAGTATAAAATTCTCAAATTTAGTTATCTCCATTTCCTTATTTGAATAAAATATTCAAAATCGAAAAATGTTTTATCTATAAAAGAATGATATGTCGATGTGTCGAATGATAGTTCGATGTACGTATATTGATTAATATTCTGTAATGTTGGTATTGGTTACCTTTATGTATAGTTATAAATTAAAAGTATTAATGTGTGTATAGTTAATAAATTAAAAGTACTAATGACTAAAAGTAATTTCTTTGTCATATGCAGAATTATGTCAATATCTAAAAACTGAGTCAATGTACGAGGACATCTTCACTTATTGTATGAAGCATGCCTGAGCGCGCGAAATTTTCACAAACTGATTGGTCAATATAAGTGTCTCATGCCAAATGATCACTGTAAGTGCCTCCTATTTAAAAACTATTATAACCTTGACACTTTTGCTTAAGAAATTTTTTGTCTTTGAATTTTTCACAGAGTCTGTACTGAAAGGATTCGATCATTTTGAGACAAACTGTATATGTAGATATTTAAGGTGACTTACATAACTCTTTAAAAATTTTTTAAAGGTTGATGTTTCGGAAACTATATGTCACCGATTTTAAAGATATAGGTCTTGAATTTTTGGATATGAAAGACCTATAAATTTGGATGGAAATTAGTGTAAATATAAACAAACAAAAATAAACAATGTACAATATACAATGTACTTCACGTATGCAATAATACTTTACACATATGTTTACACAATAGTTATATTAAATTTTAGATTGGTTCTTTTGATGTTTATAAGACTAATAGGGAATATTTACATAAATTTTTTAAGAGATTATTTTACAAATGAGAATTTTATAGCCGTAGCAGCCGTAAATAAAAAATTATTCATTTGATATTAATTTTACATTTTTGTCATGTGAAATTGTCACTTATTTGCGATACACTTCATGTGACAGCTTTGACAGAAAAAAAAAAAATACAATAAAATAAGAAACAATTATAACAACAACGTATGCAAAATTATCAATTTCGAGAATAGAATTGGGGCTTGAAAACACCTTCACTACTGTACAGTGTGCCATGCCTGAGCGCGCGAATTTCGGACGACTTGATTAGTCAACTATAAACCCTTCTCATTTAAAAACTATAGCACCCTCGATATTTTGGTATTAGAATTTTCGTCTCGAAATGATCTCAGGAATCTCCCATTTACATATGGTGCGTGAAGTCTGGGACACCCTGTATATGTCTGCGCTCTTTTACCGCCCGACGCTGGCCGAGCGCTGAGCGCCCACGGACAGCCATCCCCTCATCATCCCCTCCATCTACTCTAGCGTGGCTGTTCCGTTTGCAAGTTTGCATCACTGCTTCATAGTATTATCCTATGATTTTTTGTTTCATAACATTAAAGTTTAAGGTTCAAGCTTTAAATTGAGCCCACATCGAGTATTCTATCACGTCCCGTTTTTTTGTGATAGAGATACAAAATGTGCCAAAACGAGTTTTTTTTAACTATTTGACCTCATTTTTCTTCAAAATGTGACGTGTGGAACATTTTGGGTTTCAGATTCGTAATTTACGGGAAAAATCCTATAGAAATAACCTATCATTCCTTTTGTGACATAAAAAAGATGAAAGTTGTTGACCAGTGTTATTATTCCTTGACATTTTCGCGGTAATTATTTAGAATTACAGACCACCCTCCGATGACCTTGACCTTGACATGTTATCAAGGTCATCCTCCTGAGCGACCTTCGGAAGGTTTTAATCGTCGGTCATTACTTGTTAAAAAGTTATTAACAAAAAAAGTTTGAAAGATATAGCAGTTATTTTGAATACAGCTTCATTCACCATTACACATCCACCGCCAATGACCAATGAACAAAAGAAGTTTCACGACACTGTGTGTGTATATGCCATTCCTACTGTTGTTGATATTTCTTATGACTTTGAAACGGTATCCGAAAATAAACCAGTATACGATAGATTTTCGTACAGATAATCCCATAAATATAAATATCAATGAATAAAATATACATTAATATTAATAAAATAATTTTTTATTAATTCACTGCTTTAATTAGGCTCATTACTCGAAGTCTACACAATTCTAAGTTAGCGCATAATTTGAAATATGGTGTAAGAGTAAAAAGTGTGGTTCCACATGGGTTTACAACTTTCCACGCGAAGCGAGTTCCACTCGCACTTATGTGTCTAGTTTCTTGGTAGTGGAGCCCCCCGTAGGGGGGAGGGGCGGAACACTGCCTCCACGCGTACACTTTTCAATACGAAATGAGGTTCCACATGGGTTTGCAATTTTTGACGCGAATCTATGTTTTACGCGTTTTCACTCTTACATCATATTTCAAATTTCGCACTTTTTGAGAAAGGATTGATTACAGAGCATGCGCATGTGGCCACATTTTTCAAACTTTTTTGTTTATAACTTTTTAACGAGTAATGACCGAGGGCTAAAACCTTCCGAAGGTCACTCAGAATGACTTTGACAACATATGTCAAGGTCAAGGACATCGGAGGGTGGTCCGTAATTCTAAATAATTACCCCCATTTTTCCGATCTTTGATGCTCTATAACTCAGAAACTGTCCATTTTCCGACTTGTGCCCATTGACACTTTTCATCAGGATGTAATGAACTACATTATACTACAATTTCAGCCAATTCGACTGAAAGCCATTTTCCATAAGAAGTGTGGGGGTACTTTAATACCAAGTAATGACAAAAAGGGAAAATTTGGAAAGGGTAAGTTTGCAAAAGAATTAAAGAAGCGACAAATGCAGTAAAAGTTGTATTATGACAGAGATGCACAAAATTGTTAAAAACCCTTAATATAAATAATAATGTAAAAATTCACGCGAAGGATAAACAACTTCCTCATAAAAATGGTAAAATAACCGGGTTTGCGGATAATCCACGATATGTAAAGAATGAAGACTGAAGGAGAGATTATTCAAAGAAATAGAAAAGCATTAACGAAAGGCAAACATTTCGAGGAACAGCTTGGCGATTTGGAGAATGTAATAGATGAAAAACAATTGACTTCCAATATAAAAGATTCAGTAGAAGAAATAAATAAACCGAGACAAAGTCATGTACAATCGCCAAATTGTTCATCGAATACAAAGCAACCCATAATATTGTCTAGGATAGGCCGAATCATAAAGAAAACCTTTGTACTTGAAAGATTATGTATGTAGTTGATGAGCAATACTAAATTATAAGTAAGTTTTGGTTCATATTAATCATATAAGAGTTAGTTCTATTCAGTTGAGAAAGTGTAAGTAAAATTTTATTTTATGTTAACTGCAAGACTGGTTAGTTTTAGTTTATTTGATTTGTATTAAAAAAGGGAAGATGTTATGGATGATATTGTGAATAAGACTTGATCAGATGTATGTGAACGAGGCTTCACGAACAAGATGTATGTGAAGAGACACAGAGAGAGATAAGATGGCGATAACTGATGATGCTGAATAAAGAGCTAGAGTTTACTTTGATAATTAATAAGTCTAATTATTAATAAAACCATACGAACACGAAAGGGCAATATATATAAAAAACGAGCAAACATAGATGACACAATAAAAATAAAAATAAATTTAATCTCTCATTGCACAATCACAAAATACAATGAAACAATCCATCGAAAAATCACTCGAACGTTTCGACCACACAGGGTCTTCATCAGCAATAAAAACAATACAATATGCGCGTCGTTTACATAATGAGTGGCAATATGTTGATCTTACAAATTAACACTAGAACATTCGCACGCATGTACTTAATACGTCCCGATACAAATTTTTATCCGTCAGAAATTATACGGAAGAACACAAAAACAACAATATAAAGTATTATGGTCAAGCGGTAAAAAAATCGAACGTGACAATTATTCATCGTATTGGGTAGCGAGAATATGTTGGTCCAACAGTAAAAAGGTGTAGTCCAAGTCCTCGAAGGGGTCAACGGATGTGGTGTCATAATATGTATGATCGGACGCAATCTACATGTATAATCCGAGTTTGACATAAGATTTATGTACTGTAACGGTATAACAACGCGAGTATAATGCAATGTACGTTAAAACGTCATGTTATTTGTGGTACTTACAGAATAAAAAGCGCAATCCACAATAGGTGATACAAATTAACAAATAAAAATTACTGATGACGTGGCGAACGTGACCGACACGTGTGATAGAAAGAGCGAATCTGATCGTTGGAGACAAACAGAAAGAAAAGTTATGTTTATTACCGTTAGTGTCGCTTCAAATTGTTGGTAGAGGGGAGCTTCGCTAGACTATCCAAAATGTTGTTATATGTATTGTCTAACGAATCAGTGTCTTTATGTGAATTTATGCTATGTTGTTGAAACTATATGGACTGTTTGAAACTACTGATTGAAACTATATGGATAACTATATGGATCATTTCACTGATAAGTCTTTTGTGGTAATGGTGTTCAACACTAAGGATTTCGACATTATTCCAGTCGAAATGGTGGTTGAAATGGAACATATGTTGTGTCACCACTTAATATCTAGAAGGATCTAATTTTATGTTGTATTTATGTTCTTTCAATCTGTGATTAATTTTCTCTTTGTTTGTCCAATATATGTCGCATTGCAATCATTACAACTGATTTTGTACACCACTCCATTCCTTTCAACGTTAGTGTATTTGTCTGTGTGTGGAAAAATAAATTTAGATAATATATGTTTCTGTACCCCAAAGTAATTCTCGACACGTCAATAGCACGTTTAATTACCGTAGTGATGTTATTGATAAAGGGTAGTATTAAGAAGCTTTTTCTGTCGGACTGCAAATTGAAGTTTTTGTTTTTTGTTTGATCTTCAGGGTGAGAGTGTTAATCTTCACATTAATGTGTTTAAATATAAAATGGAGAGGATATCCATTATCTAGGAGGGTGTGTATGCACCAGTCTATGTTTTTTTGGAAAAAGTCAGGATGTGATAATAGGATCGCTCTGTCAATCAAACCATAAATGGTCCCCCTTTTATGACAGTGTGGATGATTGGAATAATAGGATAAGAATCTCCCCGAAGAGGTACTTTTATGGAACCAATCGATTATTAAAATGTTGTCTTTGTTAATTAATCTTAAGTCCAGAAAGCTCAGAAAACTGTTTTCATATTCAATGGTAAAATTTATTAGCCTTTCGTGGTAATCATTAAATTTATCAAGGAATAATTGTGATGTATGTCTAGGAGTGGCTAGAACGATATCGTCTACATACCGATAATAAAAGGTGGGAGAATAATTGATGGAGGAAAGCACGGATTCCTCTAAGATACTCATGACCAAGTCGGCTATAATGGGTGACAACGGGGATCCCATGGGAGTGCCATACGTTTGTTTGTACACCGTATTGTTAAACCTGAAGTAAGTAGACGACAGGACAAGGTTTAAAGCAATATTAAATTCGGCTAATGGTAGTTTAGTATTGTGCGTAATGTGATTCCAACGATCTGCAATACCACGTAGGGCTAAGTCCAACGGAACATTGGTAAAAAGGGACGACACGTCCAACGAAAACATGATGTCAAAACCCTTTAGTTTTTTTCCCAACAAAATATCATGTAAATCAAAACTGTTTTTTACGTGACTCTTCGGTGGAGGTATGCTGTTAGTAATGATGTTCAAATATGAAGCCAAATTATGAAGAGCACTGTTTATTTTGACGAGACAATGATTCTGAAGGGGAAGTCTTTTTTATGGATTTTGAGAAGACCATAAGCCTTTGGAAGGGGAGCGTCACTGGTTTTTAACATAAAGTATTCCTTCTTTGTAATATACTTCTTGGATATCCATCTCTTTAACAATTCATTTAATTTTGTTTCAATAATGTGGGATGGATCCTTGTTAATGATAGTGTGTGTCTCTATCATTTAATAGTGACAACATTCTATTATTATAAGTGTGTTTGTCACTGTTAATGCCACTGTTGTGTTACCTTTGTCTGCTTTGGTAAAAAGAATATCAGGATGTTGCTTACAAAAGGAGACCGTGACTCTAAACATAGACCATAATGTGCGTTGGAAAGGCTCAACCCTAGTTTTTGGTTTTAACATATTGTGGAATTCAGGTATGATCGGGTCCCGTGTTTTTTGTTGAAAGACAAGTTTGTCAATTGTTGTGTGTTTCGAGATCTTTGATGCAAGCTATAATCAAACGTTTTGGATCAAATATATTAGGTAAGCTGAATCTATCACCAAACTGTAATAAGTCAGACACTTCATTAGGGATGACCGTATCTGTTAGATTAATGAACCAATTATCATTAGTTTGTTGTAAGGAATTAAACGTGGAAATGGGGAAGTTATGGGGTTCCAACAAAATGCTAGACGTAGGTTCACATGGGATATCGTCTCCAAATCTAATATTAGTCAGCAATCCTTTGTTGTTAGACACTGTCACAAACTCGATAGGTTTGATGTTATTAATATATTCATTATTTTTCTTCTTGATTAGCCATGAAAACTTATTTTTGTGTAGATGCCATTGTCGTCTATGGTTATAAAAAGTATTACAACAAGACTTATTTATGCCATCCCAGATACGGGTAGGCATTACATTAGCAAGTTTATAGGATAACCACCAAAGATCTTCACTCAAATGCCACACCTTTCTATGTAAGTCGAAAATCTCATCATTTTTCCACACACAGACAAATACACTAACGTTGAAAGGAATGGAGTGGTGTACAAAATCAGTTGTAATGATTGCAATGCGACATATATTTGACAAACAAAGAGAAAATTAATCACCAGATTGAAAGAACGTAAATACAACATAAAATTAGATCCTTCTAGATATTAAGTGGTGACACAACATATGTTCCATTTCAACCACCATTTCGACTGGAATAATGTCGAAATCCTTAGTGTTGAACACCATTACCACAAAAGACTTATCAGTGAAATGATCCATATAGTTATCCATATAGTTTCAATCAGTAGTTTCAAACAGTCCATATAGTTTCAACAACATAGCATAAATTCACATAAAGACACTGATTCGTTAGACAATATATATAACAACATTTTGGATAGTCTAGCGAAGCTCCCCTCTACCAACAATTTGAAGCGACACTAACGGTAATAAACATAACTTTTCTTTCTGTTTGTCTCCAACGATCAGATTCGCTCTTTCTGTCACACGTGTCGGTCACGTTCGCCACGTCATCAGTAATTTTTATTTGTTAATTTGTATCACCTATTGTGGATTGCGCTTTTTATTCTGTAAGTACCACAAATAACATGACGTTTTAACGTACATTGCATTATACTCGCGTTGTTATACCGTTACAGTACATAAATCTTATGTCAAACTCGGATTATATATGTAGATTGCGTCCGATCATACATATTATGACACCACATCCGTTGACCCCTTCGAGGACTTGGACTACACCTTTTTACTGTTGGACCAACATATTCTCGCTACCCAATACGATGAATAATTGTCACGTTCGATTTTTTTACCGCTTGACCATAATACTTTATATTGTTGTTTTTGTGTTCTTCCGTATAATTTCTGACGGATAAAAATTTGTATCGGGACGTATTAAGTACATGCGTGCGAATGTTCTAGTGTTAATTTGTAAGATCAACATATTGCCACTCATTATGTAAACGACGCGCATATTGTATTGTTTTTATTGCTGATGAAGACCCTGTGTGGTCGAAACGTTCGAGTGATTTTTCGATGGATTGTTTCATTGTATTTTGTGATTGTGCAATGAGAGATTAAATTTATTTTTATTTTTATTGTGTCATCTATGTTTGCTCGTTTTTTATATATATTGGTCTTTCGTGTTCGTATGGTTTTATTATTTACAACTAGGGATATATACTTATCATTGCTAATTATTAATACCTGTGTATCAAGATGGAAAACAAGACATTACAGTCATATTGGCCAAATTATGACCAAAACATGATGTAAAATAATCAATATAACATCAAACTGATTTTATTTTGACTAGGGCTGATGATTTGCTTCGAAGGCTTCGATATTCGAACTTCAAAGCTTCAAAGATTCGAAGCTTTGGTATGAAAATCTTCGAAGCTTCGAAGCTTCGAATCTTCGAATTTTCGAAACTTCGATCTTCGTAGCTTCTAAGAATCAAAATTATACAATTATACTATTTAATAGAGATGGCTAGGGTTAATAATTAAATAATATAAAGAAAGTTTCAATATCAAGAAAGTTAATAATTAATTTAATTTTTTAAGAATTGCACAATCGTATATAAGTTAAGACACTTTATTGTCCCTTCTAACATTATAAATTGCATTTCTTTCTACATTGTAATTTTCATTTACAATCCACTTATGTCTACATTCTATTTATCGCATGAGCTATCAGCGAAACTATAAAAGCTACTATAAAAGCTTATTTTTTAAACTTGATTTTAACTCGAAGTCTTCGAAGTCTTCGAAGACTTTGAACCTTCGAAATTAACTTCGAAGCTTCGAATTCTTTCGAAGGCTTCGAATCTTCGAAGTGGTAAAAAATAAGAGCCCTAATTTATTCTATTCTACTTGGGTGATGCTTTATAATTTTATAAAAAAAATGTCACTAATAAGATATCTAATTATTTAAGGAGATCGGATGTAAATGTAGGTCTTAGATGCATTAACAAAATGAATAACATTATTAAAGTTCAAAAAGACCGAATTGAAAAGTTAAAAAAGAACAATGTTGTTTATAAAATCCAATGCAAAGATTGTGAAGCATCTTATGTCGGACAGACAAAGAGACAGTTGGGAACTAGAATAAAGGAACACAGATCCAACATTAAGTTGGATCTTTCTAAACATTCAGTCATCACAGAACATATACTTAAATATGATCATTCATTTGATTGGGAGAATGTGGTAATACTAGATACAGAGTCTCATTATTAAAAACGATTAATATCAGAAATGATCCATATTAAATCACAGAAAATGAGCATTAATCTTCAAAAAGATTCTGAACACTTAAATGAAGCTTATTTAGATATTATATCCGAGCTTGCTTAGTAATAGAATACAAGTAATAAAAACAACAAAATCACGTGTTGACATCATGATATGTACATGTAAATAATTAAATATTGTCTCCCCGCCTAACACATGTTAGGAATAGTTAACCTATGAAGTGATGACCTTGTTAGAATTTATTCTCATTCCATTTTAATCTTGACATCGACACAGACACAATTTTACTTCAATTTTCACTAATAACTATGTGGAACTTTACAGGTATTTTATCTTAATAGAGAAATATAACATCACACATATATTTATATATTATTACACATAAATTTTCCAATCTTCCAAATATTAATACTTTGAGAATCTTACTTAAAACATGCTTTTCCATTCGTTCTTTTTCCAACAGCACTTTTAACTATTCTAACGATTATCACTTCACGGATATATCCAACTCATTGGAGTTTTCGACATCCCTTCTTAAGAAATTCGACTGCATTCCCTTAGCTATGCGATTGCAGTTTCATCCTTCCTTAAATTGTTTTTGACTACAACTTTTGACATATTTGCGACATTTATATTACTGAAGGGGGCTCAGTGAGCTGAAACGCGTTTATAAGTATGACGTTTTATATTTTAGATTTATTTTTGTATATCATCTTTTATTTTTATCGTCATAATTTTTATCATGTTCCTTATATCTTTGTATACTTTGTTTATGTATATATATTTTTTTTGGCTCAAAAAAGGCTGATGTTGTGAATTTATTTATATGATTTTAATCTAATGAGCCTTTCGGAATTGATTCCATAATTTTTCTTTAACTTTATAATTTTGTTATTATATAAGTGAAAATGTGCGGTTACTTCATAAGAACTCTTGCAATATTATAAGTTGAATAACTCGTGAACCGATTAGAGAATCTGTTTTAGGTTTTACATATTTAGATAATAAATTTAGATAATAAATAGAAACAATCTATTAAACACAATTATTACATACATTTTGATGTAAATTACATAATAGTAAGATATATTTAAAACACCAAGCGGTCAGACCTGGATTTTTTATGGCCAATCAATGATTTGCGTAAACGCAGTACATAACTAAATAAGATGCGCGACGACACAGTCGAATTTTAAAACGCAAGTAAATAACCAACTTAGAATTAACATGATTTCAAATGTTGGTGCTAAGACCCCCCCACTCCCTTCAGATAAATAACACAGGTCTGCAAAAAAAATTTTGTTAAGAGCTGTTTTGGTCATTCAACTTAATCTTTATGTTTTTGGGTGCGCTGAATCCGAAAATGACCTCCGTTTTGTTATAGGACATCAGGTTTTCCGACAATTCAGGTAACGATGTTGAATAAGGCAATACCTCAAAATTAATGAAAATAGACTTATAAAATTTATTTTTTTATTACAAATTTTTCATAAAAACAGAAACACGGATTTTAATTGTAAGCTAACACAAACTAAGATGACAAAGTTTGATCAGGCGAGAACGGAGAAAAAACAAGCAATTGAATCAAACGTGGGCAAGTCAGCGCACGCATTCAAGTTGGAACATATTTATGCTGGTTTTATTTGCTCACTTTGGAAGATCTTTTCTTTGAAAGTTATATTTTTTAAGTATTGCATATCTTGAATGCACTGATGCGAATTAATTTATAATAACTTTAACTTTAATTTGATTAAAAACCCTAAGATCAAGAAAAATATCAAAAAATAAGAATTTTCCATTTTGTGGCTGATCCTGACGTCCGGGAGTTTTTTCAATATTTTTTTCGTGTCCAGCACATCAAAATAAATGGAAATTAGATGAAAATAATCAAACAGCTTTTTGGTCGCAGACCTGTGTAATTAAAATGTTATTCTGTATAAAACTTTTGTATTACTCGTAGACTTAAGAAAACTCTTTAAAACTTTCTTCAAATGCTATTTTCTTTATTTCACATATGTCGGTAAAAGATTTTTTTTATGTCGGAAAATTTTTTCACACAGAAATTATAATTTTTCACGAGCAAGAAATTTATAAATTAAATTTATAATTTAAAATTCTTTGTTCGTAAAAATTGCTTATTTTAATTAGCAAAAAATCGCTACGATAAACTTGCCACAAAATCAAATAAAACACAATAATTAAACGAAATAAACTAATGCAGATTTTTTTACTCTACGAAGTTTATAAATAAATATTGTCACTAAAGTGTAGCACAAGCCGCGTCCATCTAAAACTCTCTACTAAAGACATTTATTGGTGTTAAAAAATTTGGGATTTTTCTAGCTGAACCTTGCGTTCATCTATATTGTATATAAAACTCCCTTTTCAAATATAGAAAAATAACATTAAAAATTTTTTTTATTTATGTACGAGAGATCTTATAATTTGCAAAATATCGCTCAACAGATGAGTGCGTTAAACTACATTGCAAGGTTCTGTACTATTTTACGGTTTTAGCAATAATTAATAAGATAATTAATGAAGATCGATAATTTAGCGATTGTCAATTTGGCGAAAAGAGATAACCTAGCGTCTTGTGGTTGTTAAGCGTGATGAGGCATGGATGAGCATGTATTTAACATGAATCTTTAACATATTATCACAAGTAAAGCGTAATGGATGCATATTCTTTAATTTTAAAAATATACGCTAATCAGATTAGTAAGAGCTCATTGAACTGAGGGGTGTTATTGGATGCACCCACTAAGCTTTTTCTTTCTTATTGCTGAATTGTGCGGACACACGCTTATTCACGTAGCTTAATTAATTATTATCTATCTTAATTATTGCAAGAATATTACTGTAAATATTACTACAAATATTACTACAAATATTACTACAAATATTACTATAAATATTACTATAAATATTATTAGAACCAAGTTGAAATAGATAAAAGCCTTTTATAGAGCCAAAACGTACATGTGATGCGGTGATAAACCATTACAAATATTATTAAAAATTCATAAAGATTCGCGAACAAAATTGCGCAAGACGCGTTTCGGCTCACTGAGCCCTCTTCAGTAACGCAAAAATCGAAACAAATTATATTAAACTGAAGCCGAGTATGTAGATCCAAATAGTAGACACAATCTCGTTGTCACAGTGTTGGTATGGTCAAGGTGTTGGAGGAGAAGATGTCAGTGACTCCCTCGAATTGAAAATGTCCGTGAAGTGGTGACTCAAAGAACGTACTATATGATAATGAGAGGAGAGAGAAGCAAGAGTTATATTGTCAAGTTGTAGAGAAATTCCGAAAATTACAGAAAGCTATTGTTACTAGTGCGTGAGAAATTTCTATAAATTTATAAATATTAGAATTGAAGGGCAGTACTTGTTCTTGCTTCTCTTGATCCCATTACATGATCTTTCTTATCGGAACGTCTTAACAGGTGTTATAACAGAGACGAACTGAGTTTGAAGATCAAATAGACATCTTCAATAACGTAGACATAAAAGATTAAATATTGAGAAGGGGAAAGCACCAACTAACAATGTATTATCTTTCGTATGTTTTGAACATAACAAAGTCAAAGATGTTATTAATATTATTTTTCAGCAAGACTTGAGATGATTTCAAAATAAGCATCGTTTAACTGTTCTGAATCTTTTTGTAAATTAATACTTGTTTTTTGTGATTTTATGTAGATCATTTCTGATATCAAACGTTTTTGATAGTTATATTCGGTATCAAGAATTTTAGTATCTTCCCAGTCAAACGAATGATTGTGATTTAATATGTGCTCAGTAACCACAGAATGCTTTGATGGGTCTAATTTAATATTGTATTTATGTTCTTTTAATCTTGTTTTAAGTTGTCTTTTAGTTTGCCCAACGTAAGATGCATCACAATCTTTACACTGGATCTTATAAATGACATTGTTCTTATTGAACTTTTCTGTTTTGTCTTTCTGTACCTTGATGAATTTGTTTAATTTGTTGATGCATCTTAATCCTAAATCTACTTCCGAGTTATTAATATGAGCTGATATTCTGTTAGTGATACTTTTTATATACGGTAGAACTAAGTATTGTTTTTGGTTGTTGTTAATCGAGCTATTTGAATGTTCTTTTTCTCTATTATTAACTTTATTGGTGAGTTGTTTGTAAGTTTGTAAATTCTTTTCTGTAGGCAGTTAAATATTAGGTCGAGAAGGTAACCATTGTTTAAAAGAAGATTAATGCAGAAATATATGTTTTTTTGGTGAAATTGTGGATGTGATAGTAATATTGCTCTGTCTATTAAATTGTAGATTGTGCCTATTTTATGTATTAGAGGGTGATCTCTCTCTCTCTGAAAAATATGATAGGAACCCGAAAATGAATTTTTTTGATACTAATCAATATATATCTTATTGTCGTTTATAATAATGTTAAGATCGAGAAAACTAATCTTTCCGTCGATACTGGGTTCTGTGGTGAATTTCAGTCTGTCATGGTAACTGTTAAAGTGATCTTGTATTTGTTTGACTTTGTCTTTTGGAGCGCATATAATAATGTCATCGACGTATCTAAAGTAAATTTTGCAAGAAAAGTTTAAAGAGTTTAAAATGGATTGCTCTAGATCTTCCATAACAATGTCTGCTAATATTGGGGATAAAGGTGAGCCCATCGGTGTGCCAAAACATTGCTTGTATATTTTATTATTAAATGAAAAGTATGTTGAGTTCACAAGAAATTTTATAGTGTTAATAAATTCTGTTTTTGGAATTTTTGTGTTAGGTTCGATATGGGTCCATCTTTTCAATAGGCTATCAATAGCTAATTCTAGAGGTATGTTCGTGAAAAGAGAAACTACATCTAGTGAGAAGATAAATCACAATCATTCGTTCACAGTCATAGATAAATCACAATCATTCGTTTGACTGGGAAGATACTAAAATTCTTGATACCGAATATAACTATCAAAAACGTCTGATATCAGAAATGATCTACATAAAATCACAAAAAGCAAGTATTAATTTACAAAAAGATTCAGAACAGTTAAACGATGCTTATTTTGAAATCATCTCAAGTCTTGCTGAAAAATAATATTAATAACATCTTTGACTTTGTTATGTTCAAAACATACGAAAGATAATACATTGTTAGTTGGTGCTTTCCCCTTCTCAATATTTAATCTTTTATGTCTACGTTATTGAAGATGTCTATTTGATCTTCAAACTCAGTTCGTCTCTGTTATAACACCTGTTAAGACGTTCCGATAAGAAAGATCATGTAATGGGATCAAGAGAAGCAAGAACAGGTACTGCCCTTCAATTCTAATATTTATAAATTTATAGAAATTTCTCACGCACTAGTAACAATAGCTTTCTATAATTTTCGGAATTTCTCCACAACTTGACAATATAACTCTTGCTTCTCTCTCCTCTCATTATCATATAGTACGTTCTTTGAGTCACCACTTCACGGACATTTTCAATTCGAGGGAGTCACTGACATCTTCTCCTCCAACACCTTGACCATACCAACACTGTGACAACGAGATTGTGTCTACTATTTGGATCTACATACTCGGCTTCAGTTTAATATAATTTGTTTCGATTTTTGCGTTACTGAAGAGGGCTCAGTGAGCCGAAACGCGTCTTGCGCAATTTTGTTCGCGAATCTTTATGAATTTTTAATAATATTTGTAATGGTTTATCACCGCATCACATGCACGTTTTGGCTCTATAAAAGGCTTTTATCTATTTCAACTTGATTTTATATTAAGGAGCCGTAGTAAATTATTTACTTATTTCTTGAATTATTATTAGAACTTTTCGATTTAGTTCAATCTGCTCTATCTGCACAAAGGATCCAGAAATTATAAAACACTTTTTAAATGTGTCATGAGAATTTGATATGTGACCGTGTGAGAACGATAGACTTACAATTAGTCAGGTTTTAAAGACTGATTAAAAAATTAAAGATCATAAGTAAAACAGTATGAGATTATAAAAAGAGAGAGGTATATATGTATATATGTGTATATACAGGGCGAGGACAAAGTATGGAAACCCTTAAATATCTCGGAAACTACGCATTTTAGAAAGAAATGTTTCAGACAAAAGTTATAAAGTTGAAAAAGGATTGTATATTCTTGTAGCCCTCGTCAAAATGTTTCCAAAACACTACAATAAAGCTTCTTTTGGTTAAGACTTTCCTGAGATATTTTAAAATTTGTCATGATACTTTTTAATACAAAATATGAAATATCTTGTAAAGTAAAGAAAAAAGATCCGACTATCTTAAGCAAGATAGGAGGAAGATTTTTCAAAATAAAACGAACAATGTAAATACTCAATAATTAGAGAGCTACTCAGTATCAGTTGTTTTCACAGCTAATTATTATCAGTTGTTTTCACAGCTACTCAGTATCTGTTGTTTTCACGGCTATTCATTATTAGTTGTTTTCACAGCTATTCAGTATCTGTTGTTTTCACAGCTATTCATTATCAGTTGTTTTCATAGCTACTCAGTATCTGTTCTTTCAATTTTTAACTAACAATTACATATTTTTTCTTAAAAACAACTATGTATTTTCTTTACATTAATTGATTCCTCTTATTATTCTGTGCATAAAAGTATTGAGGTAAGGTCATCAAAAGGTGAATTTTTACGAGATATTTTATAGTTTATGTAAAATTAAGAAATTATTTCAAGTCTTATAACTCGGAAAATACTTAGTGAAAAAATACTTTATTATAGTGTTTTGGAAAACTCTCGAGATAAGTTAAAAGAATATCTAATGAAAAATAGGGGTTCCATTTAAGAAATTGAAGGTGTCCTTGACCTGACCTTAACGATACCACTCAAGGTCAAATTAATGACACTATCTTATATTCCCTCAAAACCATATAATTTTCGTGTAAAACGTTTTTCTCTAAAACGCTTTACTTGAAAGAAAAGAGGTGGACAGGTGGTCAGATACACCCTGTATACAGGGTGTATCTGTATACAGGGTGTATCTGACCACCGTCCACCCCTTTTCTTTCAAAACACAAAATATTTACTTTTCGATGACCTTACCACAATACTTTTATGCACAGAGTAATGAGAGAAATCAATTGGTGTAAAGAAAATACATAGTTGTTTTTAAGAAAAAATATGTAATTGTTAGTTAAAAAATTGAAACAACAGATACTGAGTAGCTGTGAAAACAACTGATAATGAATAGATGTGAAAACAACAGATACTGAGTAGCTGTGAAAACAACTGATAATAAATAACTGTGAAAACAACTGATACTGAGTAGCTCTCTAATTATTGAGTATTTACATTGTTCGTTTTATTTTGAAAAATCTTCCTCCTATCTTGCTTAAGATAGTCGGATCTTCCTTCTTTACTTTACGAGATATTTCATATTTTGTATTAAAAAGTATCATGACAAATTTTAAAATATCTCAGGAAAGTCTTAACCAAAAGAAGCTTTATTGTAGTGTTTTGGAAACATCTCGACGAGGGCTACAAGAATATACAATAAAAAATAGGGAGTCCCATTTAAAAAATTCAAGGTAACCTTGTCCTGACCTTGGCGATGCCATGCCATGCCATGCAAAGTCAAAATGATAAGATCAGTAAATAGACCTTTTTCAACCTTACAACTTTTGTCTGAAACATTTCTTTCTAAAATGCGTAGTTTCCGAGATATTTAAGGGTTTCCATACTTTTTCCTCACCCTGTATATATATATATATATATATATATATATATCTATATATATATATATATATATATATATATATATATATACTTTTTTTAGCCATATTTCAATAGACAGGTAGAAATTTGTTATGTTTAAAATATTTAAGATGAACACTTTGTATAAACTACCCGTGATCAACAATTGTATTGATAAAAAAGTGTTGACAAAAGTTAATGAAGGCTTAATGTGCTAACAATAAAAGTAACTGTGTAATACTATGTAAGTATTATAACTATGTAAGAATGTATAATACTATGCAATATAAAAAAATTTTATAAGAATAAAAATAATCGTTTCGTGTTATTTTTTGAACGTTGAATACGATTCCGTTTATTAAATTGTACTCTTACGTCACAATTAGAAGAAATTTGCAAAAAAACTATTTTAATATATTTTAACGTATTATAATTTCGATATGTGATGTGTTTTGTTATAATTAAAAATGAAATTGTTAGAACCTTCATTCCTTAAAAGGTATTTATTGTGACAATTATGGTTAAAATGATTTATAATTAACATAAAGTTTATTAATATCATAATATCAAAGTTGCTTTTATATTATTGTTTTATAACTTTGTCGCAAACTCTTAATTATAAATATCATTTTAATCATATAATCACAATAATTCTTTTTAATAGGTGAAAGAACATTTTGATTGACCTAAACAAACTTCTCTAATACGTTACATATATATCGTAGAATATATATTGAAATTGTCAAAATATATTGAAATAGCTTTTTTGTAATTTTATGATTATTTTTTTCGTTGATCAGTATAATAGATATCTTGAAATGATATTAATTTTAAAAAAAGTAACTTTTTTGAAATAACAGTTAATACTTTATTTTTATATGAATAATTTTTTTTAATATTAATTCTTTCTTAAATTGAGAAAATATAAATAGACTTATTAAATGTAAATAGACAAGTAAACTTACGTCATAGATAAAATAATAAAAAATAATAATTCTATCACACACACATACACAGCTAAAGTATGCGCTATTTTATAAGAGAAATTTTTATTACCACTTAATAATTTCATCTCTAACATTAATATCTAATACACTTTTTCTGATTTATGATAGCGCGATCGCCAATATACTTCCAATTACTGTAGTTTTATATGTAGGATATTTGTTAACGTCTCGAATGGTTAATGTGCATCATCCTTTCTTAAACCTTACATACTTAAGTAAATGTATATATTAAAAAATATTCTGAACTTACCAGCGGCACCTGACAAGCAAGTGTGTGTTTTGGTTTTCATGATGTTGCTAGATGACACGTAGTTTGACGATTCCGTTCTTTGGTCCAAACCGTAACACGCGTATTGATCACTCAGCATCCCGTGGTATGGCGCAGTCTCTGTGCATTATACTGCTAGGATTATCCAGGGATGTTATTGGACAACCAAATCTCCCGCGATATCTGATTTCAATTTAGTATATCCAAATAATTATAATTGAATGAAACAAAACAAAATCGTAAAAAATCGGACAAATTATAGCTTGTATCGGAAATAAGATCTATATACAATTATAATGTACAAGATATTTAGTAATCATTTTAAAAAATGTTAAAAAAAAGGAAAAAGTATATACTAAGTACATAAAAAAGTTTAAAATTGTATGCATTATTAAATAAATACTTAACAGTTTAAAAATAGATATGAAATAAATTTAATTAACCAAGTCTTGTGGTCTAATGAGACAAAGAATTCACACTCCTTATGGAAATGAGTTCTCGGTAGATTTCGCTCAAATTTTAGGATTTTGTAGTTCATATAACGCTGAGCAAATGTCTCAAGAAACATACTTTCCTAGGACCTACAGTTTATCATTCGTAGCAAAAAACATTAAAAGATAATGATTTTTAGGACTTTTTTGTGAAAATTGTCGTGTTTGCAGTTTTCTGCTAGTTTCAAATAAAACATGCCAAGACTTACTACATCTAGCATTGAGGTATCTATGGAAGTATCTGCAATTCAAGTCTTAAACCCTTCTTCAAACTCCATCTATAGAGTTCAAATATCTTATATTATTCAAAAAATTTGATAGTGATATCTTGTATTATTTTAATATCTTGCATATTCCAAATACCAATATAATATATTGGTAACTTGAGTTCGTACATAGTGTGAATGTATGAATGTTTTTATTAAAGATCAATATTGTATGTATGAATGATTGAGTGTGTGTATAAAAATATGAACAACACTAGATAAAAAGAAAACTAGAGAGTCACCTAGGGAACTGGAAAAGGAAGAGGGAGCCAGAGGGCGCGAGAAGAGAGAACGAAAAAGAAGGAGAGACAGAAGATAACAGAAAAACGTGTAACATTGTATTTTTAAGGAATATATTATTACGGCGTAAAAAGTGTTTCATTTTTTATCCTTCTCAAACCACCATGCACAAATGGTGGCAGAGTGTGGTTGAAAGGATCAAAAATTGAAGAATTGAAAATACAAGAAATTTGTGAAGAATTAATAAGAGTGATACACGTACCGACAACAGAAAAATGGCGGAAGGATGGAATTTGTCGAACGTTGAGCCGCTTGACGACGGAAATTATTTTCTGTGGAGAGAAAAAATCGAAGGTATACTTAGAGCGAAGAAATTGTGGAAGAAAGTTATTGGGATTAAATCTCCTGAAAAGCCGTCGGAGGAAGAAGAGGGTTATGAGCAAAAATTTAGAGAATGGGATCAATGGGACGATAATAATCATGCTGCTAGAACTATAATGATAAATACAATGTCGAAAGCACAAGTATTAAAATACTGTAGTGAAAAAAATGCAGATAAATTATGAAGCACGATTAAATATAACATGGCAGCCGAGTCTGAACAGATAAAAGCAAGAGCATTGAATGATTTGACTAATCTGAGGATGAACAAAAATGAAAGTGTGGACAACTACTTAAATAGAGCAGAAACACTCAAAAACCAGTGTACATAATTGGGAAAATCAATAGAAGATTATGAGTTAAAAATGTTCATATTGCGTGGGCTGAGACAAGAATTTGATCAGAACGTTAGAATATTAGAAAATCAAAGAGAAACTACAATTAATGATATCAGATATGCATTAAAAATAGAAGAAGCAAGAAAGATAAAGTGGTTAGAAGAAAAAGGACAAAAAGAAAATGAAACTGTAAGAAGAGCAAAAGATAAAAAGAAAAATAATATAAACTGTTATAATTGTGGAAAAAGGGGCCATATATCAAGTGAATGTTATAATAAACAAAAATGTTTCAATTGTCAACAATATGGACACATTTCAACAGAATGTAAGGAGAATGAAAAATAATAAATTTATCCCTGGAAGAGGAAATAGAGGAGGATATAGAAGAGAAAATTCAAGAGGCAATGGGAATGGACGTGCAAAGAGTGAAAGAACGATAAATATCATGGACGAAACTGTGATGATAACAATGGATCAAACATATGTAAACAAAAATCAAGAGTATGAGAAGGAAACTGTTAAATATGCAGATACCAAAGGAATATTTTGGTTTGACTGCTAGATTCTGGATCAACAAGCCATATGACGTCATG
Organism: Crematogaster levior; assembly: GCA_901521435.1. Lineage (NCBI taxonomy): Eukaryota > Metazoa > Arthropoda > Insecta > Hymenoptera > Formicidae > Crematogaster > Crematogaster levior. The sequence continues at coordinate 129,215 of CABEGB010000817.1, forward strand.
TATAGAGGTATTTGATAAATTAAAGAATGAGGAGAGAGAAATTACTCTAGCTGACAAACAAGGTAGGAAATTAATTTCTAATGCAATAGGAGAAGTTGTAATGAAACAAAATGATGTAGAAAATAAGGTAAGACTAAAGAATGTATTACCTGATTTGAATACCAATTTACTGTCAGTTGCAAAGTTGCAAAGTTCACAGATAACGGATATTATGTTGAATTTGACAAAGGAGATCCAAAAGTGTTCAACAAAGAAGGTAAAATCCACATGACGGCAACAAGAAATGGATACTGCGTTAAATCAAAGCCAATAAATTATGAGGCCGCGGCAACAGTAATGGAAGATATATGGCATCGTAGATTGGATCATGTGAACAAGAAAATGATAGAAGAAATGAAGAGTGAAGGGCTAGTAATAGGATTGGATGACATTAATAAGATGAATACTCAATGTGAATGCTGTGAGAAGGAAAAACTTGCAGGAAAGTACACCCCAAATTATCAGAGAGGAAGACGAATAACATTATGGATTTGTGGCATGTTGACTTAATCGGACCTATAAATCCAATTTCACAAAGTGGAAAAAAATATATATGTACTGTCATAGATGATTATTCAAGGATGTTCTTTATTATACTCCTAAAGGAGAAAACCGAGACAGAAAACGAATTGAAGAAACTAATTATATATGAGGAAAATCAGACAGGAAGAAACTTGAAGGTCTTGCGTTCGAATAATGGAGGTGAATTTTTAGTTACTGATTTGAAAGTATGGTTTCAAAGCAAAGGAATTAAACATGAATTAAGCCCCGCAAGGACGCCTCAATGTAATGTGGCGGAAAGAGGGAATAGGACCATAATTGAAATAACAAGAGCCCTAATGTCGGATTCACAACTGCTTATGAATTTCTGGGCGGAGGCTGTATGTTTGGCGGCACATGTGAAAAATAGGGTAAAATCAGCTGTACATTAAAAAACCCCCTATGAGTTATGGTTCGGGAGGAAACCGAATATTAAGTACATGAAGAGATTCGGTTGTGTTGCATATATATTAAACATGGAAGCATCTAGAAATAAATTTGAACCGAAGACATTAAAAGGAATTTTTTTAGGATATGTGAGAAACGATACTTATGGTGTATATCCCTCAGAAAGGAAAAGTAAAAGCCGAATGTGATGTCAAGTTTGATGAAAATAAAAACGGAGTTGAACTACTGTATGGGAACAAGATAAATTACAACAACAGAACAGGTCTTGTCCCCAATAACCATTTCTGCAGAGACAAATGTAGGCAACAAATTCTGTTTGCCGAAAGGCTATAGATGCGAAACATACTTTGTCATTGAAAACACACTGTTAGCACAATTTTAAAAGAAATTCACCAACATCAGTCAATATACTACTTGACAAAATGATGGTGAATAGCGAGCATGTCTGTCGGAAGCGTTGATAAAAGATTTGCGGTAAATATCAAAGTAGCTTTGCCACTACAAACATTATCGGCAAACTGTTCGCACAAATGCAACAGTATCTGGTGATCACAATACACTTCAGATTAACAGTGAATATCGAGTAGATCTGTTGATGACGTTAACAACAGATTAACGTCAGAAACGTACCAGACTTGTCATTGTTATGGTGACAACAATTTAGTAACCAAAAGCATACAAATATGTTAAAAGTGGTTAAAATAATTTATGCTGTGATTCGCTATTTTTTACAGCCCATTTAAATAAAAAAATGTACATATTTTAATTATGTATATACAGGGTGTCCCAGAATCACAGGTCAATGGTGTTGTCTCCACTAGCGTGGCGTTTAACGTGTTAACAGACCAACGGCATAGAATGAGGAAGACAAGAGGAAACCACCTGATTACACTCCCATGAGCGCATCATGCAGAATCAACTAAGGTAGATAGAGAAACAGACTGGGTAAGATCCTCGCATCCACTTCACCGATGGTACGAAAATGGCGGTGACTGGAGCTCAGCAGGGGGTATTCGATTGTGTATCATGTTACTTGACCTTTTTTATGGAGTGGCATAATAAGTGAGGTAGTCCACTCCTCAGGCCACGTCGCCGTAGACCATATCCTTTGGCAGATTAAGTGAATGACTCTTAAACCGACAGGTCCCAAGACCTTGAGCGTTTCTGCTGAGATGCCATCCGTGCCAGTGGCTTTCTTGTTGGCTAACTTTTTTATCGCCGCCTCTACTTCCTCCATTATGATTTGTGGTTCTTGATCATATTCTTCCAAGCTGTTAGTCTCTACAGTTTCCTCCTCTGTATATAGGACCTCGCAGTATTTTCTCCAGACCTCTAGTATGTCACTTATGTTCGTAATCAGATTACCGCTTTCGTCTTTTATAGCCCATGTACGGGGTTTGAATTTTCTCGTAATTTGTTTGATCTTTTGGAAAACGTCTCCAGACCTGAGGTGATCAGCGTGTGACTGGATCTCCGCACAAATTTTATTCAAGAAGTTATTCTTATCTCTTCTAGTGTGCATCTGTATGGACGTAGATAGACTACGATATTTGTTTATCGTTTCTGAGTTATTCAGCCCTATTGCTAGCAGCTTTCTTCTTTCTTCTATCAATTTGAGAGTTCCATCAGACATCCATTCCTGGATTTTAACGCGTTCTTTAGGACGTTGTGAACTCTCTAATGAAGCCCTGACAGCACTCTGGAAACGAGCCCACAGTATCTCCGGGCCGATCGCCTCATCACTCTCCCTTGGCTTTAGTCTCTCCTCAACTTGTCTAGAGAAGGCATTCTTATCAACAATCGGTGGTAGTTTGTTATTGATTGTTTTCTTCTTGGCAACTTTCATCTTTATTCTAAACCTGAAAACCAGTAGTTTATGATCCGAGTTGCAATCGGCTCCCGGCAGTGTCTTTACCGACAATATCGCTGACCTCCACCTTTCCTCGACCAGGATGTAATCAATTTGATTTTTGTAGTGTCCATTTGGTGAGGTCCAGGTGTACTGTTTCCTTCTATGTTGTTGGAAGATTGTATTCGCGATTGTGAAACCATTGTCAGTGCAAAACTGTATGAGTCTGTCACCTCTCTCATTCCGCACTCCCATGCCATACTTTCCCACAACATTGCGTATATGATCATCTCTCTCCGTGCATCCTATCTTCGCGTTCCAGTCCCCCATGATTATGGTGATCTCTCTCTTGGAGACTTTTTGGATAGTTGTTTCGAGAGATTCATAGAAATTAGTCATGTCTTCCTCTGTGGCATCTGCTGTTGGTGCGTATATCTGTATGATATTGAGTGTACACGGTGTCGCCCTAACGCGTACAGACATGATACGGTCATTAACCGTGTCGTAGCCAAGGACCGATCCCGCCAACGAATTGGACAACACTAGTGCCACACCGTTCCTACTCCTGTCCTCGTTCCCCGAGAAGTAGACCATGTAGGAGCCGCTTTTAAAATGTCCTCTTCCCTGCCAGTGTGTCTCTGCAATTCCTGCCAGCACTATCTTGCATCTTGTTAATTCTTTTAATAGTACGTCCAGCTTTCCTATCTGCCTTAGTCCCCGTACATTCCAGGTCGCAAAACGGGAAGCGGTTCAGCCCTTGTGGGCGAGCCCGCTGGTCGTCCATTTCGCATGTGGAGCCCAGTGGTCCACTTCCACATGCCCGGTCGCCAATTTCTCACTGCTTACCCCGGACGCAGAGCAGCGCCGATTGTCAGTCGGATCGCCAGACTCACCACATCCATTCTTTAAAGACATAATACATAGACATAGTGCTCATGGGAGATTAGTGCAGTAGATTCCCCTGCCTTTCTGCACCGCAGTACTCCAACCGTTGTAGGCTGTTACAGCCACGCTCGGAGTAATTTACCACTAGGCCCTTTCAACGTCCACCGTCTCGACCCTAATACTGATGGTACTGTTGCCCACCATCAGGTTTCGCCATATCTGGCTACCCTTACTTAGTTCGGCCTGCAGGTCAATGCAGTTGCCCGGGATGTGGCCGTCTTGGAGCCATAAGTAAGAGCTGGGTTCCATACGAGGGCCAGTTGTTCTGAGCCATCCTTTCCCTGGATGTGACCGCTCTTTGCAAAAGGTGCCTCTGTATCGAACCCCATACATCCCAATTTTTATGGTTTAAAAAAGAAGTATTTTTGCACAAATTTGCAAAGTACAAAAACTCAGTTTTAAGGGTGGTGGTGGGGGTAACTCAAAAAACATAAATTTTTTGATAATTATCTGTATGCAGTTTTGTAGACATAAAAAAGCGATACAACTTTTGTTTAAACTTTTTTACGATATCTCTTACCGTTCTGAAGTTATTTCATAAAAAAGGAAAATCTGCATTTTTCTAAAGGGATAATTTCACCCCCTTAAAACGTAATATGGCACGAACAAAAAATAGTTTTGTATTACGGATGAACTACTCTACTTACACACAAAGTTTCAGAATTTTTTGAATTTGCGGGTTGCCTTCCTTGTGAGTGCTATTACGTGATAGTAACATTGTGCTATAGAGACGTTTAAACTGTTTAAAGGTGTAAACATAACTAAAAGCCAGAACAATCCGGAAACCACATCTCCGTCACTAAAACAATCGTCTCGAAGGGGGGATGACAACGCAAATATAAATAATATCTTAAGACAGAGACACAGTAACAAAAGAAAAGGAAAGAAGAAAAAAAGGAAAGGAAAAGAAAAAAAGAAATGGAAAAGGAAGGGAAAGAGTAGACTTATTTGGCAAGCTCTAATTATTTCTAATTTTCTAATTATTTCCAGGTATACTTTGTTTAAAAGTTCTGAGTTTTTATGTAAGTTAATGCCGTTCCTTTTTTTCTTAATATATATCATTTCAGATGTCAGTTTTTTTTTGGAAATTGAATTTAGTGTCGAGAATCTTCATCTTATCCCAGTCAAAAGAATGATTAAAATTTAGAATATGTTTCGAAACGACTGAGTATCTCGATGGGTCAAGTCTTACGTTGGATTTATGTTCTATTATAATCTTGTCTCTAATTGTCTTTTGATTTGTCCAACATAAAAGGCATCACAATCCTTACAATTAATTTTGTAGATAACATTGTTCCGTTCTTCTTTTTTATTTTTATCTTTTACTGCTCTGATAAAATTATTTAATTTGTTCATGCATCGCAAGCCTAATTTTGTATCGGATTTGTGTATAAGTAAAGAGAGTTTCATGGTGGATTTTTTATGTAGGGAAGCACTAAATATTGATTGCTATTATTAGAAAAGTCTACGTTGTCTTCGTTCTTTTCTTTTTTCGAAAAATCTAAACTATGTTTTAAAATCCTTTTGTTTAAATGATGAAATATTAACTTCAACGGGTATCCATTATTTATCAAAAGATCGATGCAGAATCGAATGTTTTTTCATGAAATTTTGGATGTGAGTGTAATAGCGCTGTCAACTAAATTATAAATCATGCCTATTTTCTGGGAGAACGAGTGTTCCACAGGAAAGATAACAGCCTGCCCGAGAAGGTTTTTTTTTGTGAAACCAATCTATGTAAACCTTTTTATCTTGTAAAATGATGTTAAGTTCTAAAAAGTTGATCTCATTGTCATTAATAGTTTCCAGAGTGAATTTCAATCTTTCGTGATAGTTATTAAAACTTTTATGTATGATACTTAATTTATCTTTAGGGGCAACCATGATAATGTCATCTACATATTTATAGTAAAATTTGTATTCAAAGCCTAAGGAGTCCAAAACAGATTTTTCCAGATCTTGCATCACTATATCCGCGAATGGGTGACAAAGAAGAGTCCATCGGAGTGCCATGGCTTTGTTTATAGCAACTACTATTGAAAGTGAAAAAGGTGGAATTCAGAATAAATTTTTATAAATTTGGTTTTTGAGATTTTTGTGAGGGGTTCAATGAAATTCCATTTCCTAGACTATCTAACAAGGGAGGTTAGGCAACCCGCAAATTCAAAAAATTCTGAAACTTTGTGTGTAAGTAGAGTAGTTCATCCGTAATACAAAACTATTTTTTGTTCGTGCCATATTACGTTTTAAGGGGGTGAAATTACCCCTTTAAAAAAATGCAGATTTTCCTTTTTTATGAAATAACTTCAGAACGGTAAGAGATATCGTAAAAAAGTTTAAACAAAAGTTGTATCGCTTTTTTATGTCTACAAAACTGCATACAGATAATTATCAAAAAATTTATGTTTTTCGAGTTACCCCCACCACCACCCTTAAAACTGAGTTTTTGTACTTTGCAAATTTGTGCAAAAATACTTCTTCATGACTTTTTTTCATACATCATAATCAATTTATGTGTTCTATTTTTTTAAATAAAAACAATTTTTATTATTGAATTTGCACTCGCTTTTTGTACTGCTATGCTTTATTGTTCAATTATACATTGGAAAAGTTATATTATTTGTTAGTACAAATCAGCAGATACATTATAAAATTACGGATTGTAATTGGTACAGTAATGATATTCTTCATAGAAATGTTTAAAACAAAAATACTTGCCACACCATGCACAGCGCATAAAAGCGGCTATCCCACAAATACTACATTTAGGTATATGCTTTTCATCCTTAAAATAACAAAAGTCTACAGGATTTTGAAATTCGCCGGGATGCGTTTCTAGATATCCGCTTTTAAACCAAGCATATTGGAAAAGATTTTTGAATCTGGGGGAAGAAAGCTGATTATGGATTAGTGATTGTAATTTAATTATTTCATTACGCGAGTGCAAAGTGATATCTCTCTCTTGAAGAATTATATTATCCGAAAATGTTCGCACCAAATTTTTCCAAATCCGGAATCCAAACACATCTAAAGGCTGAATAAAGCCCATCGTCTTTTTTGGAATGGTTAAAAATTTTACTTCTTTGTCTTGTGGAATCAATTGCTCTAGCTGACTCGAACAGTGTCCCGTCCACGAGTCGAGTAGTAGCATGCTTTTACGGCCAGTATTCGTTAGATACTTCGCTGAACCAAGTTTTCAAATGTTCGGACGTGAGTTTTCCTGATTTTGAAGCTTGGATGTAAATGTTAATTGGACGGAATAAAGTTTCTTGCACTCTCGGACCAAATGTTCCTGTAGATTCCTTCAAAACTATGTACAGTGGTGAAAGAAGACGTCCGCTTGTCGAAATAATAGGCATTATAGTGTAGCTGTGTGTCGTAGAAGATATCGATTGAACCACCGCTTCAACAGTTTTCACTCCTGATTTCGCCAATGTTCGCCCAGAATGTATTTCAAGGTTAAAGCCACTCTCGTCTGCATTATAAATTTCTTCAACTCCGATAGATGGAATGTTAGATTTTACGTTTAAAACAAACGATTCTGCGATATTTTGTAAGTTACCAATATCATGAAGCATAGATCGCGTCCTGAGTGTTGTAATCTTGCGAGAAACAATTCTATGCACTTTCTTGAATTTCCAAACCCACCATTTACTTGCCTTGAATTGGGGTAGATCCACTTGATCCTTTGCCTCCAAGGCCCATAATCTTAAATTAATATCGTGAATAATGAATCTTCTATCACAAGCTTCTTCAAACTTTTGCAGTACATATTCCGTAATAAATGTAAATTTATCTGTATTTGTTCCACCTGTCTCTACACTCGTTTCCCATCTGTATAGCTGCCGTAAGGATTTAACCTTGCGAAAATTTTTCTGTACAGTAGGAAAAGATCGACGTGCTTTTTTTCCACTTTTCCAAAATTCCACAGCTCTCCTCTTATAATTAAAGTCGACTTTTCCACCTTCATCATCAATAATACATTCTTCAGGTTCAAAATTATCTTCTTCTTCCTCTTCTTCTTCTACAGCCGTGTACTCTACAACTTGTGCTCCATGTGGTTCTGACGGATCGGCAAAATCAAGCACGTAATCATGTTCAAATAATGATACAGAATATACGTTTTGAAAATTTTGTAGAATGTTACAAATTTCATTATGCACTTCAACTTCAAATGGCGTTACAGGTGTCTGTGTTATACTTGCAATTTGAAATGTAGTCGCTAACATGTTTGTTACGTTTGCAACATTAACCAATGTCATTTTAAATAGAAGTGTCAAGAAATGATCACTAACTTTTTTCAATGAAATAGTGATTACTTGAAGTCGTAAACTGACACTGGGAATAAAATATTTTCTCGGGCGTATTTATATTAATCAAAAGACTCGATTACATAAACTTATTTACCGAATAAGTGATCAAAGATTATGAGTTGCACTATTTTTTGCGATAGTAGTCCAACCTTTGCTCGACAAAATATTATCCTTATCTCATTTATCGTGTGGTTTGCAAAATAGTCTAATAAGATAACACTTCAATCATTGTATGTCTTTGATTAGTTTTTAATCTTTATGTATTGTAACATACAGTTTTGTTTAAATAATTGAAAGCTGTCTGAAATTTATATAAATAATAATTTGAATATTGCTTTATGAAATTATTTTAATAATTAAAACTGCTAAAACAAACTTCAAATTTGATAATAGAAATTGTTTTTATTAAAAAAATAGAATACATAAATTGATTATGATGTATGAAAAGAAGTCATGAAGAAGTATTTTTGCACAAATTTGCAAAGTACAAAAACTCAGTTTTAAGGGTGGTGGTGGGGGTAACTCAAAAAACATAAATTTTTTGATAATTATCTGTATGCAGTTTTGTAGACATAAAAAAGCGATACAACTTTTGTTTAAACTTTTTTACGATATCTCTTACCGTTCTGAAGTTATTTCATAAAAAAGGAAAATCTGCATTTTTCTAAAGGGATAATTTCACCCCATTAAAACGTAATATGGCACGAACAAAAAATAGTTTTGTATTACGGATGAACTACTCTACTTACACACAAAGTTTCAGAATTTTTTGAATTTGCGGGTTGCCTAACCTCCCTTGTTAAACAAAAATATCGTCTTTTAGACCATAAAATAGATAATAAATTAATACCGAAAATTGGAATCTATTTTAGAATCGCAGTGTTTTTAAATAACACTTTTGGAAAAAGATTGCAATCTGATGTAGAAACTTTAAATGAAATTATGCAAAGAATGCATGATCAAAAAGATATTCAAAATACTTTGGTTACTGAAGCAGAAGATAAAGAATGGATCCGCCGAAAACTTTACTTCAAAACTGTTACATCAGATGATATTTTGGATTTTCCAGAAATGACTGAAAAAGATTTAAAAATTTTATTTACTGGATCTTATCAACTTTCTCAAGCTATATCATATTTAGCAGAAATGGTTGATAAAAATGGCAAATTAAACCTTGAATATGTTAAAAACGAGACAAATATACTAAAATTAAAAGTTCCATCTCGACATATTTCTCGCAAAACATATAGGTGTTTTTTAAGATATGAACCTAATAGCATTGGTGTTTCTGGTCTGACACATTACGCGTGTGAATGTGCTAATGGCAACCGAACGGTTGGTTGTTATTCACACCGCGATTGTGTATTACTTGTTTCATACAAGATATTTATCAAAAATTTTTTAACCTGCAGAAATACTCAGTGACATATTTAAACAAAATAATTGCATTCCAGTAATTGAGGATAACAGCGATGAAGATTAGTTTTTTTTCATAATAAATACATTTGTACTGACATTGCTTCCAGTAAGCAATGCAGCAATGCTGGTACAAATATAAATATGTGTGAGAAGCGAGGGGACTCACAAAAATCAAGCATCCCGTTTTGTGAGAGGCGAGGGACTCACAAAAATCAAGCACCCCGTTTTGTGAGAGGCGAGGGGACTCACAAAATCAAGCACCCCGGTTTGTGAGAGGCGAGTTGACTCACAAAAATCAAGCACCCCGTTTTGTGAGAGGCGAGGGGACTCACAAAAATCAAGCACCCCGGTTTGTGAGAGGCGAAGGGACTCACAAAAATCAAGCATCCCGATGATAAGGTGTTGACAATTAAGAAATGCAATAGAAATATGTTTCACCGCGTTAGTCGGCGTTGCCACCTGCGCGGCACTGTGTGGCGCGGTACAGCGCAGCGTTGCGTGCATGAATTTTATTTTTTTTAACCATGTTGCAGCACTCTGATCTATTTGGCAAAAATATATGTAAGAATACATATTTCAAAGATGTTGTAAAAATAGTAGGTGTACTTCAAAAACATTCCACTTTAAAAAACTTTTTTTAATAAAAAATTTTTTTTTTTTTTTAATTTTTTTTGTCAGAAAAATTTTTTAATTTTTTTAAACAATTGTCTTATTGATCTATACAACATAATTTTTTAAATAACAATCGGTTTAGTCGTTTTCAAGAAAAGTCACTTTTTATTTCACTTTCTACCTTTTTTTTTTTTTGTTAACACAGGGGAAACCTTTTATAGGTACCCTGGAGACCCGGGGGAGTACTCCAGGGTTATGTGGGACTCTCCGAGAGGGGGAAGCAAGTTCCCCTCCCGGCCTACCCACTAAAACCCCTGCGGAGTGCCTATCTTCGGCCCATGTGAGGGAGGGAGGGTATCGCCACGTGGCATTCGTCCTCCCACCCCTCGGGCATGGCCGTGTACTGCCTCACGCCAGGAGAGAGGAGGGGTGTTAACCCCATCTCTCCACATGGCTTGACACGCTGTACACGGCCCCCTCTAGGGGAGAGAAGGGGGGATGGAACCCCCCCTTTTCCCTCCCCGCACGACTGTGTGATATGGGGGAGGTCCGGCACTCGGAAACCTCCCCCGCCCCTCTGAGGTTGTTGGGGGCTGGGCTGCCCAGGAGCCCCCGCCCTTGGGACAGCCCCCACCGGGAGGGAAAAGAATTGGGTATCCCTCCCGGCCCTCTTAAATTAACGAGGGAGGAGGAAATACCCCCTTCCCTAGAGGAGGGACCCCCCTGTTTTCACTGTCATCACCAGGGCATGATTGCCCTGGCCCTCGGGGGACCCCCCCCCTTCTAATTAGGCTCTCAAGTGGACTGGGAGACGACGGGGGATGCGCATGTTCCTCCTCAGAAGTCTAGGAGGAGGAACCCCCCCGCCGTCCCCGTCCGCATGGTCCCTCTGGGAGGGGGAGGAGTGGGAGGGAGGAGGCAACACCTCCACCTCCCCTCTCCTTATCCTCTCGGCCTCCTCCTTCTGCGACATGACAACCTCGCAGAAGGAGGAGACCGCCCTCCACTTCTCCTCTCCCTCCAACATTCCCCTAACAAGGGAAGGGAGGGAGAGGTCGGTGCCAACCACATCGGTCAGGGCCCGGCGCTCTGTGTCCCATGCGGGACACTCCTCCAAAGTGTGTTGCGCCGAGTTCCTGCCGGCCGCGCAGTGGTGACACCGCGTCGTACGCTCCCGGCCGATCCGGTGCAGGTATTCTCCGAAGCAGCCATGCCCGGATAGTACCTGCACCAGACGGAATGTTAAACCGCGTCCGCACCTGTCTACCCATTGGGGCAGACAGGGCTGGATGGCGCTGGTGGTCCTCACACCCGCCGAGGCGCCCAACAGGGAGGCTTGCCGCGCCTCCAGGGCGCCCCGACGGGCTTTATCTCTTACCTCGGCCACGGCCCTGGCTGACAACCGGGCCCTCCCCCCTCCCCGAGTTCCTCGTACGCCGGTAAAATTCGGCGTACGAGTCTGCCAGGAGAGGCACCGGGAGGAAGCCCGCCAGGGCCGTGGCGGCCGCATGCGAAGTGGTGCGGTAGGCCCGGACCGCTCTGATGGCCAACCGACGTTGCACACGATTGACTATTGCAACGATGCGTCGGTTGGCCGAGACGGCCCGGTGCCAAACTGGTGCTCCATACATGAGCACCGACCGCACCACATTCGCATACAGTCTTCTCACTTTGTGGATAGGACCACCAACATTGGGCAGGAGGCGGCTTAGTCCTGCCGCCATCCTGTCCGCTCTGGGAGATACTCTTTCAAAGTGCTCTTTGAATTCCCAGAGCCCATCCAGAGTGAGGCCCAAGTATTTCATGTAGGGCCCCACCTAGACGCGGTCCTCCCAAACCTGGGTAGGGGGAGGTTGCCCTTGATCCTTCCTGTGGAAGAAAATTGCTTCCGTTTTACTAGGGGCAACCTCCATTCCTAGGCCCCTGATGGAGCGTACGACTGCGCGGACGGCGGTGTTGGCGCCGTCACGCGCTTCCATCCAATTCCTCCCCCTGGACACTAATGTGTTGTCTGCATAGCAGAACAAGTGGGTGTCCCGGGGGAGGGCCGTGCGGAGTACCCTATTATACGCGAGGTTCCATAGCAGGGGCCTCAACACTGACCCCTGCGGAACCTCGCAGGTCACCGGCCTGCCGATTGCCAGCTCCTCTTGATTGGTATAGAGGAGCTGCCTGTCCCGGAAATAATCCTGTACCACCTCTCGGAGGTACAGGGGAAAGCCATTAAACTCCATGGCTTCCCCCATTCCCAGGGGAGGGAATTAAAGGCGTTGACGATGTCTAGCAACACCGCCAACGCCACGTCTCCCTCCCCGGTAATCCGGTCCGAGAGGGCCTTTACAGACATGATCGCGTCTGTTGTCGATCGGCCCTCTCGGAAGCCGAATTGGGTCTCCGAGAGGTCTAGACCTACCCGAGACAAGTGCTCGACGAGGCGGCCTGCGATGATTCTTTCAAAGAATTTGCCGACCTCTTCGAGCAAGCAAATCGGCCTGTAGGCCGATGGGGACTCCGCCGGCTTCCCCTCTTTGCGAAGCACCACTAGTCTTGCTCGCTTCCACAAGGAGGAAAAGGTGCCCGTCCTGAGGCATTGCTTGAACAAGTTCCTCAGGCGGGCACCTACCTCGCTCAAGGCCAGGGCTCATACCCGACCAGGAACCCCGTCCGGGCTTGGGGCCTTTCCAGAGGCACCTAGTCTTCTGGCGGCCCGGACGAATTCAGTCTTTGAAATCCCGAACCCCGCCTCCCAGGGGGGAGGGCCCCCACGCGGCGGGATCAAGAAGTCCCTCCGGGGGAAAAACGCCTCCACCACTTGGTCGAGAAATCCGGGATCCAGAGACACGGTCACTGGGGGCGCCGCTGGTCTCAGACGATCCAAAACGATCTTATACGGGCGCCCCCAGGGGTCCTGGTCGAGCTCCGCGATGAGCTCATCCCAGGCCCTGGCCTTGGCGTCGCGGATGGCCTTCCGCAGTGCGTACCGCGCGGCAGAGTACGCACTGCGAGCCACCGCGACCGTCTCCTCTTCATCTGTGCCCGCTCATCTCCGCTGGGCTCTGAGGAAATCGCGGCGCGCCGCGTTAGACTTGCGGCGCAACTCCGCGATCTCCTCACTCCACCAATAGGCCGCCCGGCGGGGGGCGGGCTTGGCTCGGGGCATAGCCGCGTCGCAAAGGCGAGCGGCCATGGCCCCGATTTCTGCGGCCTCCACCTCCGTATCCACCTGGGCTGGAACGTCAGCCCAGGTTTCCGCGGAGGCAGCCGCCATCAATCGGTCCCTGTCCAATTTGGACAGGGACCACCTGGGGGGTTTGGCGCCCCCCTCACGGCGGCGGAGGAGCACCTCCAAGGGGGTGGCCGTAAGGACCATCTCAATAGTGAGATGGTCCAAGAGATTCTCTCGTTGGGCCACCTCCCACGACTGCACTAATCGCGCCGCCCCCGGGGTCGCCCAAGTCAAATCAACTATGGACTCCCCCTGGGGACGGACGCAAGTGCTCTGGGAGCCCGTGTTCAGTAGCACGAGCCCCCTCTCCGCCGTCCAATCCAGCAAGACCCTCCCGCGAGCGTTGGTGAACCGGGAACCCCACGCCCAAGCCCAGGCGTTGAAGTCCCCGGCCACCAACACGGGGTGGGGGAGGCAACGGCGCATGCCGTCCCCCAATTCCCGCAAGAGTTCTTTGAACTCCGGGAGGGTCCTTCTGGGGGGGGGGGCATAAACCCCCGCGACATTTAAGGCACCCCACCTCGCTATAACAAATCCCCTCCCATTCACGATAAGGGAGATGGGAGGGAAGCGAGGGAAGTGCCTTCTCACTATAGCCGCGGTGCCGTCTGCGGCCGCCAACCAATTAGGGTTGGAATCCGGCACGCAGTACGGCTCCGCGATCACACCTAGGCCCGAATCACGCCCGGCGAGGTGTTGTAGGAAAAGATCCTGGGTTTGCCGGGCGTGATTCAGATTGACCTGGAGAAGCCGCGTTGGCGTGAAGGCGACTACACGCCCATCGGCTCCTCCTGGCCCGGGCCATCCATGTCCATGGCCATTGTCGAGACGACAGCGGCCACGGTAATAGCTGTTGACTCGTCAGCCATGGGGTCCTCCGTGTTCACCACCTTTGGGAGAGCACGCGGCTCCCGCTCGGAGAGCGGAACTTCAACTTGGCCCCCTTTCGGGGGTTGAGATGGAGCGGGCGCCGGTTTCGCTCCTTTACCCTTCTTCTTGGGAGGTTGGCACGCCGGACCTCCCATGCGGTGCACATGTGGCCTCCCCGCGGCCTTAAAGACCGCGCAGGAGACCACTTCCGTGCACTTACCGGCCAGGTGCCCCGAGGCGCTGCAGCGGTAACAACAACCGCTGCGGTCCTCGTTCGGGCACCTGGCCTTAACGTGCCCCCCTCCAGGCATCGGTAGCACTAGAGGGGACGCACGGGTAGGAGGTCAACTCCCACCGTAGCCCACGCCACCTGGAGCCGGCCTCCTTGGGCTATCCTGTTGACCGCCGCGACGGGGCACCGCACCAACATGGTGCCCAGCCCCCTCGGGCGGGGTGAGGGCCTGATTTCCCCCACCCGTACCTCCGAGGGTGAGCACCCTCCTTTGGCCGCCACCGCCTCGGCGACCTCCTCGGCCGTGACGGAGGGTTCCACGCCCCGCAATCGAAAATCCGCAGATTTGCGGGGGCGGGACACCCTCACGTCCGGCTCATTGGAGAACAGGCTGGTCATCCTTTCCGCCAGCCTGTCCGCCTTCTCATCTTTGCCAGCGCCGGTCACCTCTAATATCATGGCTCCTGTCAGGATCTGTCTTGGTTTGACCCCGGCGGTGATACCGACCTCCCTGAGGGAGATGCTCTTCTTGGCAAAAGCCAAGATCTCCGCATATCTCCCCTCAGGGCAGGTAATCACCACCGCTGCAGAGTCGGAGCTCTTCCTCTTCCTTGGAGTAACCCTCTTCTCCCCACCAGGGGCCTCGTCCGGCAAGTCCTCCATGAGCGCGGTCCGTGTCTTGGACCGCGTCATGGGAGAGCCTGGAGGGGAGGTGCGCTCGAGTTCCTTCACCTTTCTGCGGAGGTCCGCCACCTCCGCTTCCAGACGTCTATTGGCCTCCATAACTTCGTCCACCTTGCTATTGGCGGGGGACGGAGCGCGACCAGCCACGGGGCCGTAAAATTCCCTGGCACTACCTCGAATCAACACGTCGATCCCGACCTCGAGCTCCGAGGCCGTGACCAACAGTGCCTACCGAGGGTCCCCCGAATACCAGAGGAAGCCTCCATTATCTTTCTTAAGGAGGAGACCCGCTTCCTTAACTTACAGGCCACCTCCTCGGGAGTGGCCGTCCAAAAATTTTCGGAGGCCTTCCTCATTTTGCCCTCCCAGTTCTTCAACCGGGAGGCAGAGTTGCTAGGAGAGCAACTAGGAGCCATGGCCCGAAGGGCCACTACATTCAGTTGATCCTCCTTCCGCTTCCTATTTCTGTCCGTGATCGCCTCCTTTGTGAATTGCCCAGCGTGTGCCGGGTCATTGGGCTTGCGACCACGGGAGTCCCTCCTGGGAACCTTGATGGCCCGAGAGTCCAGCTCTCCCTCACTGGAGGAAGATCTGATCTCCCTGACCACCCGTTTCTTGCTCCCTGTCCCCTTAACACTGCCTCTGTCAGAGACAGGGATCAGAGATCGTTTAACCGATCTCTGCGCCAACAAGGAGCCCGAAACGTCCTCCATGGAGGAAACTGCCGACGGGATCGCGTTAGCATCACATAGGGTATGCAATCCTCTTGCATTGGGACCATGGGTGTCGATGGTCCCGGAGCTGGTGATGAAGAGGCAGGAGTCTCCATCTCCTCATCATGGTCAGCACCCCCTCTCAACCTGAGAGGGGGGTCCTCCCCATAACTCCACCACTTCGCGGAAACCCACGAAGTGGTTTGCCTCGCACGAGTGTTCGCCGAGTTTCGGTGAGTCCCCTCGCCTCGAAAACAAGTACCCCGAAGGTGAGAGGCGAGGGGACTCACCGAAAACAAGCATCCCAAAGGTGAGAGGCGAGGGGACTCACCGAAAACAAGTACCCCGAAGGTGAGAGGCGAGAGGAGTTTGATTCGTTAGGTACTTTCCTCAAAAATTGTTATAAAAATTACTAAAATTTTCTTAAAAATTGTTATCCAATGCCCAGTCTCAATCTTTCGTTACCCCCACTATCTTTCTATTTCATCGTTTACAGCGCCATCTGTCACGAATCAAAAAAAATGTTTCGAATAAAACTTACTTATTTTTTTATGGAGAATCCGAATCTGCAATAAAAAATGGGGGTTCCCGTTTGAGATTTAAAAGTTGCCCCCCACCCTACCCCCAGGGGAGCGGGGGCAGGGTCAATTTTGGTATCATTCGACGACGCTCTTCGACAGGAACAACTTTTATTTTGGATATTATGTCGTCCAATGCATATTTTTTTAGTTATTTCGATTTGTCAGGTTACATGGGACACCCTGTATATTGAAGATTATATCTATAATATTAATAATCATTAGACCTAATTTATTTAGAATTTTATTTGGATAAGATGGTTTAAGATTAATTTCTTATTGTTTAGTATAGAGAGATCAAAAATTGAGAAAATATTTATTATCACTTTCAATTTTGTTTATTAGGTTTATTTAAAAACTTAGAATTTTTTTAAGTTAAAGGACAATGTTATAAATTTTACTTGTAAGTAAATTGAATATTTTATTAACCCTCCGTCTGCAAAGGGGGGTCACTCATGCCCTCCCGAAAACTTCCAGTCGTTGTAACTTCGGAAGGCGCCAAGAAAGGGCGCTAGGTGGCATCCGTAAAAAAAGTTAGGTTGCCCGAGAAGCACCACACGCGGTACCGAGTCGGCAGTTCGCCTGAGACCGCCGTGACAGCCCGACTAAAATCGACGAAGGCACGAGTGACCCCCCTTTGCAGAGCGTGTTGCCAAAATAGGTGAGTTAAGAAAAATTTTTTTCCCAGTTTTTTTGGCATTAATATATCTTTTAAAAAGCCATAAAAATATCCCCGTGGCGGAAAAATTAAAAAATTTTTTGTTGTGCAGAAATCGTTGAAAATGGCGCAACGATCAAGTGCCGAGGTCACACGTGTGCTGCGCCCGCGGGAAGAAATTGTGTATTTCGGCGGGGACGACACAGACGAGGAAATTGACGCCATCGAAGACCACGACAGTGTGGCTAGTGAGATGAGTGCTTCCGATTTAGAGACGGATGAAAGTGATCAGGAAGCACAAGAAGAATGCGAAAATGAGGCCGCGAGCACATCAACTGGTAGACGTCGAAAATACGCTTACAGTAAGGATAAGCATAAATGGTGCTTGACTGCTCCCGAGACACGTGGTCGGAGATCGAGTTCAATCGCGCCCGTTATTACAGCAAAGGCAATTGGTGTTTCTGTGTCTGCGCGTAGTCCGATTGAATTTTGGAGCGCGTTATTTTCTGACGTAATACTGGAAATTATATTGCTTCATACCAACGAAGAGATTCAACGCTATGCGGATAGACATTCAAATTTGAACGACGCTTCATTTCAACCGCTTACGATGAACGAACTAAAAGCATTTTTTGGTGTTTTGTATTACTGCGGCATGATGAAAAGTAATCACGTGAATCTAAAGGAGTTGTGGTCGCGTGAATTTGGCGCGCAACTGTGCAAAGTGACGATGTCTCAACGTCGTTTAGAATTTATCGGCTGTCGTCTGAGATTTGACGATAAGAATACGCGTGCGGAAAGACGTGAATCGGATGTGTTAGCACCTGCGCGAGAAATCTGGGACATTTTCATTCAAAACTGTCAGGACAATTATTGTCCTAGTGAATACATCACGATCGACGAACAGTTGCTGGGGTTTCGCGGCCGATTCTCAGCGCGGGTATACATAAAATCGAAGCCGGCACGCTATGGAATAAAAATAGTTTCCCTAAATGACGCAAAAACATTTTATATGTATAACGCCATTCCATACATCGGACAAGTGCAGACCGACCGCGGGGAAAGCCGTCGTACTATGTGCGCAAACTGAGTGAGCCAATTCACGGCAGCGGACGAACCATCACGTGTGACAACTGGTTCACTTCAGTGCCGATATTCAATTATATGAATGAAAAAAATATTACTATGGTAGGAACTATGCGCAAAAACAAGCGTCAAATACCAGAAAGCTTCAAGCATAACGCATCAGTTGGAACAACGCGGTACGGCTACGATGGAAAGAACATTTTGACCTCATTTTGTCCAAAAAAAAATAAAGTTGTGCTTCTATTATCATCGAAGCATAAAACGGGAAAAAAATCCGAAGACAGCGATAAGCCTGAAATAATCGAGTTTTACAACAAGACAAAATGCGGGACGGATGTCTTCGATCAGCTTTGCGGAAACTATTCGTGTGCTCGCACGACAAACCGCTGGCCAATGCGCTTTTTCTTCGGCATGTTGGATCAAGCCAGCGTCAATTCATGCATTCTGTACAATTTCATGCCTCAGAATGAGCTGAAACCCAAGCGAGAGTTTCTGAAAGACCTGGTTTTGGCCCTGATCACGCCTCATCTTAACGACCGCGTACACAAACCTGGAATACAGTCACTCCTACGCGCAAACATTGAAGATGTTTTGTCCCGCGATGATTTAGACGCACAGGGCAACGGTGGCGATAACATAACGCTTGGAGCTGACAAGATGTCAAAAAGGAAAAGATGTTCTTTTTGCCTTAAAAAGACAGACAGGAAAACATTTTATTGTTGCGCAAAATGCCAAAAACCGACCTGCGAAGACCACCGAGTTTACAACTGCCTCGAGTGCTCCAACAAGACCGTTTAAGGCAGTGATTACATTTGTGTACATTTTTGTAACTTTTTTTTGTACTTTTGTTATATTATAATAAATACTGGCAATCACCTGACATGATATTATGCGTTTCAGTGCCATTGTTATTCGTCAATCCCTTTTTATTCCCATTTTTATGTCGAAATTTGTAATAAAAAATTACCTATTTTGATGTGCAAAAATTAAGCATTTTTTTCAAAATCATCAATTGAGCCATTTTTTTGTTAAAAGGTACATTCTTCCCCTTTAATTTCGTTCTTGATTCATGTCGATATCTTTTGTTGTCTTAAAGTTATGATTTTTTAAGTAAACAAGTGATTTTTCCATAGGTACCTCCAATTTTTAATAAAACAATATAAACAAAATAAATTTTTTTCGAAATATTATGACTTGGACTTCAAGTTAAAGGTTGAAAGAAGCCCCATGAATTTTTTCAGATTTTTTGAAGCGCACTAGTCGCTAAAACACATACCAGGTCACGAGTTACCCCCCTTTGCAGACCTAAGGTGCCGAAAAAACCTTTGCAGACGGAGGGTTAAATATCTACATTAGAACGAAAGATTAAGCGATAAATTCAATTAACATAAATTTTATTATTATATAAATTATTATACAAATAGTAAGTAAATGGAATATTTTATTAAATATTTACATTAAAACGAGAGATTAAGCGGTAAATTCAATTAAATTTTATTATTACATTAGCGTATTTGAAAATTTTTAATAAATGGTAAATTGACCCCATAAGAAACCTTAATTAACGGCACATGTCTCATATTTTTGCAATGCACCGTTTCCAAAATATTAAATTTTACCCCCAAGGGGTGGTTTTTGAAAATTTTTATTGAACAGTAAATTAACCCCATAAGAAATGTTAATTAACGACACAGGTCCCGTATTTTTGCGATGTACCGTTTTTGAGATATTAAATTTCACCCCCTCCGTTGTGTGCCACCTTGTCGTGGTGCAGGGACTCCTCGGAAATCTCCGGGGTCTAAGAGCGCACACATGGAAGGAAAACCATGTTAAAAAACCCGGGTAGGTCGGACCCGTGA
Organism: Crematogaster levior; assembly: GCA_901521435.1. Lineage (NCBI taxonomy): Eukaryota > Metazoa > Arthropoda > Insecta > Hymenoptera > Formicidae > Crematogaster > Crematogaster levior. Next base: position 149,246 of record CABEGB010000817.1, read on the forward strand.
AGTGGGCGATACCAGCCGACCTAGGAGTGGGGGCTCCGAAATAACCCCCCGTGGAAGACAGCCACGTTAAAAAATTACATTTTATGGATAGAAATAACCAGGGAAAAAGCTTTACTGTCCTAGGGGCTGATCCTCGGGGACCGGCGTAGGGGGGGTATCGTCCCGGCCCCCCCTATGTCGTCATCCGGCGACGGGTTGTGCGGGGCGTGCCACGCGGGCGCCCCGTACAATACGGCTACCGCGGTAGATACTTTCCGGGCTGCTGCCCGGAAGGTATTGGTGGAGCTCCTTTACTTGATGGAGGAAGGAGGATGTGCGGCTTGCTCGCACTCCGCGGGGGGGTTTCCTCCCCCTGGTTCCGGGAGCAACAACTCCCCGGGTGCTGGGGCGTATTCGTACGCCTCGGCGGTGAAGAAGCTAGGGCGGCATGCGTGTCCCACACGGACGGTGGGCACGCAGACCGCCCCGGCGGTCGCCCCGCCTCGCCCAGGTGTTATAGGTGCCTGGTGCGGGGACACACCAGGAGGTTGTGTCCCTCGGCCACCGACCGGAGCACTTGTTGTCTCCGGTGCGGGGCCGAGGGGCACTTGGTGAGGGCGTGTGCAGCTAAGGCTGCACATTGTCCAGATTGTGCGGAGGCTGGGCACGTGGCGTCCCACCGCATAGGTGGGCCCACGTGCCCGGAGGTCCCCTCTATCAAAGGAGGGAAGAGGAGGAGGAGGAGGAGGGCCAGGAGACCAAAACTCCCTTTGTGGAGCCTGGGGCGGTGCTCTCGCGTGTCGGGACGCCTCCCAGGTTGGTTTCCCCTCCTGGTGGGCCCATGGAGGTCGCCACCGATGAGGGCGGGTTTTCCGCAGACACGGTGGTGGCCTCCGTGGAGCTAGCTTTCATGGGGTCTCCCGCTGGAGTCCCCATGGAGGTGGATGGGGGAGAGGGGGAGAAATCCCCCCTCCCCCCATGGAGGTGGATGGAGGAGAGGAGGAGAAATCCCCCCTCCCCCTAGTAGAGGGGACAAGAACGTCCCTTGCCGATCTCGAGTCGGCGGAGGTGGTTGGGGGGGGTGGCGGGAGACGTTAAACTCTCCCGTCTCCTCCTCACTGTCAGCCTCTCAAGGCTGACAGATAAGGAGGTGGGGGCGGCGGCCTTTTCGGACGCCGTCCCCCCGGCCATCACGGCCAAGGTTAAGAAGGTGGGAGCGGTGGCCTTTTTGGACACCGTCCCCCCGGCTAGCCTACATAGGCTAACCAAAGAGAAGGTGGGGGCGGCGGCCTCTTTGGACGCCGTCCTCCCGGTCACCGTGTCATCCCGGGGGCTATCTGGAGCGGTGGGAGGGGGGAGGAGTCGGAGGCGACGAGGCCTGCCTCCTTCGCCCTAGTTCATCGCCCCAACCTGGTCACCTGGGATTACATGGTGACCGGGATAGAGAAAGGCACCATCCCGCCACATAACGACATTCTGTGGGGGATGGTGCTTGATAGAGTGAAACGCGAAGACCCCCGTGTAGCGGGGGGTCTATGCAGGACCACGGGGGGGGGGCAGGGGAATTAAATTCCTCGCCAACGTCCTCCCCCGTTGATCTTGTAAAGGGCGTCGTCACCAAGTTGGCAACGGAGCACCCAGGTTGGGAGCTCCGTTGTCATGTGACGGCGCCCCGGAGTCAACGCTCCAAGGCGCCCTCGGCGGAGGGGTCGAGGGCGTCTGCCACGCAGGCGTCTCCCGGCTTCCTCGTCGAGGCTAATAGGTTCTTCGTGAAGGGGTTGGAGGAGGGGGAGGGTCCTCCTTCCCCTGTTGACCTCCACCCCAAACCCGCGAAGAACGTGAAAAAGAAAAAAAAGTGACTGGGGGCGGGGGTCCCCAGCCACTTCTGGCCCCCCAAACATCGGGTGGGCGGCCCCCCTTCCATTCGGGGGGGCGGGGGGAAGGTCGATGGTAACCCAACCTTCCCCCGGGATTGGCAGCCAGTCAGCTAGGGGGCGAATCTAAGTCCCTCCCCCCGGGTAGGGGCCAGTAATGGGAGCAGGACGCATGCCTTTAAGGTGATTCCTTGCTCCCCCTCATTATGGGCTTGAGAAGGTTACCCGGTGGAGTTTTAGCGGGTATGCCGGGGGAATCTCTTTCCCCCGGAGACTCCCGCATCCCGAGGGGTCCCCCGGACCTCTCGGGTATCCATAAAAAATTTCTCCATCGTTAAAAAAAAAAAAGATATTAAATTTCACCCCTAAGAAGTGGTTTTTAAAAATTTCTAATAAATGGTAAATACACCAGAGAGGGTGTGAGAGAGTGAGATGGGGTAAAAGATGATGAAAAAATGTGAGATAGAACGAAAAAATGAAAAAATAGAGAGGGGGAGGGGAGGGGAGGAAGGGGGCAAGTTGAGAAAGGAGGATGAGGGGAGGGGAGGGTGAATGGAAGTTGGGGGAAGTGTGAGTGACCCCCTCGTGGACGCCACCTTGTCGTGGTGAGGGGGCTTAGGGAGGGCTCCTCTGATCTGTTGGGTCAATGGTGGTGGTTCCAACCTCCACCATTGGCCCGACGGGGAGGGGTCCTCCTGACTAAGAGCGTCCAAGGAGCCTGGCTTCCCTTTAGGGACTTAGATTTTTCCAAGTCCCATTGTCGGTAGAGGTAGGCGGCCCTGAGTGCAATCGCCCGGTTTGGCCGGAACCGTTAGGAGGACACTAGTCCTCCACCGGCCGTGGGGTTTTGCTGCGTGCTCCCAACTTTTCTGGGTGCCTGTCGTCCGGTGTTCCGGGCGGCAGGCGTCCCAGAGGGGGGAGGTCGGGTGCTCCCTTCAAAAACCGGATGTCCGGCGTCCGGTGTTCCGGGCGCCGGGCACTCGGCGGGGGGACGTGGGTGCCGGTTCACCGGTGTCTGGGGGTGACCAATCCCTGCCCAGTCTTGGGTGGAGGGAGGTGTGCCCTGGCATCGGTGGAAGCGACGTCCCACAGTGGGGGACGCCCCACCTCTCCTCCCTAACGGCTGCGGGACGTGGTCCCGCAGTACGCGGGAGTGATGTGGGGGGACGGGCCGGTGGTGTCCCGGAACTCCCGGGCCCACCGGGCCGGGCCATCCCAGGCCGCTCGGACGTATTCCGAGGCGGGGCTGGAATGGCGGAGGGAGCCAGAGCGGGTCTGGGGGCATAGCCCGCGGACTTCGGTCTGGCTCAGGGGCCACTCGGACCGCTCGGACTTATTCCGAGGCGGGGCCGAGCAGCGAGGTCGGGCACTCCCGGAGGGCGCCCCGGTCTTTGACCGGTCCCGGAGTGTCTCGACGAGAAGTCCGCACGCTGGTCGCCACGGCGGGTAAGGCGGTAGGTCGGGTCGCCACGACCTGCCGTCCCAACCGTCCGTGGGGTCCCCCGCGTGGCGGCGCCCTGCACGGTGCCCACTTTGTCGGAGGAGTGGGACCCCTGAAACTCGTCGGTGAAAACACCGGGGGGGAGTAGGGGGCGGGAGGCCAGTGCACCGGATGCCCATCCCGGTGCCCGTGCCATATGTCGACCCCCCGGGGGAACTCGGGGCCCCTGGCGGTCATGTCTCGTCAGGGTGAGGGCATGCCCGGTCGGCGGAGCCGTGCAGGGTGGTGGGTTTAAAACCCAAAAATGTCAGCTCAAATTAAAGACATTGACCCAATCAAAAATGAGAAACAAATTAAAATTAAAACGATGAAGGAAGGAGGTTGCTGCAGTGTGCGGCAACTTGCTGCTCTGTTCGAGCCAGGGAAGGAATTGGCTTGTCCTCCCCCTCTTAGAATAAGAGGAGGTGCGGACAAGGAGATTGCTGGGAGCGCCGTTCCCAGTTGCTCCTCGGGCCCAACATCACCCAGCCTTTTTAGCCAGTCTCTTCCGGAAGGAAGCGCACGAGGGGAGGTATCGTACTCCATTGACTCCGGCCCCACCCTTGCGGACTCCATTTTGGGGAAGCAGGAGAGGGAGCCGGTTATGGAGCGCGGGTGGGGCTCTGAGGAGTCCATTATGTCTATCGCTTCCTTTGTCGTCTCCCGGGCGGAGACCAGATCTGTGAAGAAGAGGACTGTCCGCTCACGCCAGTCCTCTTCTGAGGATGATCTGGCTGGACCTAAGGACCAGACATCCATCAAAAAAAGGAGGGTAGGCCGGCCGTCCAAAACACCGGACCACGAAGGCCAGTACACCAAGAAGGAGCTGAGGAAGAAGAAGGCCTTCGCTGATGCGAAACGAAACGAGGAGCTGGCCCTCTCCCTCAAGAGTGGTATAGAGCTGGACCACACGACTCGCAGGTTCCGCAACACCCGTAAGGAACTGAGTGCCCAAATGGAGGAATTCGATAAGGCTTCCAATCAAGAACTCACCAACACCGTGCAAGAACAGGTGACCTCGATTCGAGGGATTGCTGGCAAGTGCTCTAATATTGGGGGGGGGGGCTTGCGCAAAGCCCTCTACGATGCTGCCACTGCCATCGAGGCAGGCATGAAGACGATGGCCTCCCGGGCGGTAGATAGGGGATTCTATGATCCCCTATCGGGTAGAGCCCCGTTACCGGCCAATACCCAGATAGAGGAGATTAGGGCGGCGAACCGCCGTTTGGAGCAGGAGGTTATCGACCTCCGCAAAGAAATGGAGGAAATGAGGCGAACCTCCCCTCCCCCCTCCCCTCCGGTGACACGGGCTGCTGCCCGAGCCATCGAGAACGTCATGGACGACGACGGCTCCGTTGGGGATCCGTCTGACACCCCGTCACAGAGGCCACAGCCCCCTGTGATTACGGAGGAGGACCTGGCTCAATATCCGGCCAGGCGTCCTCCGGTCCAAGGGGTTGTTAAGACCCTGCCGGATAGACCCCTGCCGACTATCATTGGCAACATGGCAGTCGAGGAGGGATCCAGTCTCGACCTGATAGGATCGGTTGCCAAGAAGATCGAGGCACGGCTCGAAAATGTTATCGAGGCACGGCTCGAAAACACTATCGACAGGGTCCTGCAAAAATACCTGGGCGAGAGGTTCCCCCTTCCGGCCCCGCCCAAGCCCTCATCCCCTTCCCTCAACCCCTCTAGCACGCTGGGCCAGCCCCCGGTTAAGGGGGCGTCTCCGTCTTTAGCGGAGGGCCCAGCCGCAAAGGGGAGTAAAGGGAGGAAGAAGAAGGGATCGAAGAAAGCGACAGAGAGGCAAAACAAGCCTGCCGCACCGCGGCAGACAAATCCTGCCCCCCAGTCGTCTCCTCCGACACAGGGGAATAAGAAGGGTCCCCGGACTGTTGCACCTAATCCGGCGACCTCTCCTAAAATTAGGGTCGATGCCCCCAAGGCGGCGTCCAAGAACAGAGCCGCCCCTCCTCCGTCACAGGGATTTCCCCCCCTGTGGACGGAGGTGCTGGGGAGAAAACAGAAGAGGGCCAACACCGGCCAGAAGGCGCCCGCCACGAAGGCCGGTGCTGGATCCTTTTCTAAGACCTCCTCCTCTCCCCCCAAAAGCGCAGGGGGGAAAATCAAGAAGAGGAGGAAGGTGTCGAACACTGCCGCGGTGACAATTACTTGTCCACCCGGCGGTCATGCGGCAGTCATGAGGGAGACCAAAGAGAAAATCTCTTTGGCCTCCATGGGTGTACCTCAACCGAGGTATAAGGTTGGTTAAACAGGGGCCACCATAGTAGAATTCCCGGGCCCCGAGGGCAAGGCTCATGCCGACAAGGTGGCCAAAAGCCTTGCCGACCTGTTCGCCAATAGGCCGGGCATTAAAGTTGCCCGGCCCCAAAAAATGGCTGAACTAAGGGTCCGGGGACTTGACCCCTCCTCCACCCCGGGGGAGGTGGCCGCAGCGGTTGCTTCAGCTGGGGGGTGCCCAGTCGAAGATATAAAGGCGGGGGAGCCTCCTACAAGAACCAATGGACCTCCTGGGTGCGTTGTCCCCTTGCGGCCAATAAGGTCGCCAAATCTGGCCGCCTGAACCTTATTTTCGTTCAGGCACTAGCAGAGCTGCTCGAGGCGCGTCCCCTCGTATGCTATAAATGCATGCAGAGGGGACACGTCCGGGCAGTGTGTCTCAACGGCGGCACTGACTTAGGCGATATTTGTTATCGCTGCAGTGCCGCCGGACATGAAGCGAAGGCGTGCGTGGCAACGGCCCACTGCGTGCTGTGCCACGCCGCCGGCCTCCCATCCTCTCATAGGATGGGGGGCAAAAGCTGTCATCCCCCTTCAAAGAAAAAGGGGAAGAAAGGGAAGGGGGGAAGTGTCTCCCCTCCCTCCCAGGGTGGTACCCCCAGTGTGGCGATAACGGCGACGCCACCTGGGAATGTGGGAAGGAACTCCCCCCTTCCCGAGAAGATGGAGATAGAGCCATCGCCGGCTTCGGCTGGCGATGGCTCTGAGATGATTGGCCTGCAGGAGGAGCAGGTGGTGGCCGTCGCAGATGTCCACCAAGCTCCTGCAGGCCAACCTTAATCACGCCCGGCGGGCGCAAGACTTGTTTCTTGCGGACCTGGCCGGGCGTGATCCTGGCATCGGGATCGCGGCGGAGCCATACCGTATCGTCGACCGTGACCCCAATTGGGTCGCGGCGGAGGACGGCTCCGTCGCGATCGTTAGGAGGCACACTTCGTGTTCCCCTCTCATCTCCCTTTTGGCGAGTGGGAGGGGCTTCGTTTTAGCGCGGTAGGGTGCCTTTGTAGTGGCCGGGGTCAATGCCCCGCCCACCTTATCTCGCCCCGACTATCAACGTTTATTGCGGGCTCTGGGGGCTGGCATTCGCCGTTGCCACCCCCACCCCGTAATCGTGGCCGGGGACTTCAATGCCTGAAATAGGGCTTGGGGTCCTCCCGGCTCACGAACAGGAGGGGCGAGATAACGTTGGATTGGGCGGCGGAATTGGACCTCCTTCTGTTGAACAAGGGGTCCACAAGCACTTGTGTGCGCCTTCAGGGGGAATCAATCGTAGACCTTACGTGGGTCTCCCCTCCAGGGCGCACAGTTGGTGGAATCCTGGGGGGTGGTCACGGACAAAGAGTCCCTGTCGGACCACCTCTTTATAGAGGTGGTTCTGACCGCCACCCCCCGGGAAGTGCTGCTCCGTCGCCGGCAGCGGGGCAATAGACCCCCAAAACGATGGGCTCTAGCCAAACTAGACCTAGATCGTTTGGGTGCGGTAGCCGCGGCGGAGACGTGGTCGGTGCCATCTGCCGACTGCGTCGACGCCGAGGCTGAAGCCGCGGAGTTGGGGGGCATGGCCCGTAGACTGTGCGACGCGGCCATGCCCCGATCAAGGCCCGCCCCTCGTCGGGCGGCTTATTGGTGGTCCGAGGAGATTGCGGAGTTACGGGTCACGGCTAACCGTGCCCGCTGCAGTCTCCAGAGGACCCGCGCCCGGCGAGGGAGAGCGGGCCAGGATAGCGATGAGACTGCTGTGGCTCACGGGGCGTACTTACAAGTAACCCTACCCAAGTGTAAATCACCGATTTTTCTGCAACTTGGCATGGTATTAAAACATCAAAAAATATTTGACACGTATTTTTTTATATCGGCCCGTTTTGCATTTTAAGGGTAGAAAACACCCTTTTTCAATAAAAGGGGATGAAATAAATATCTCAAAAAGTACTTATTATATTTTCATGAAACCTGTTACTCGGGGGTTTTCGAGGTCGCTGATTACGAAAATGATGTCAGATTTTCAAAATTCAAAATGGCGGATCCAATATGGCGGACAAAAAACTAAAAATCAATCGAACTTTCATGAAATTTGTCACTCGGTGGTTCTAGAGATCGCTGATTACGAAAATCATGTCAGATTTTCAAAATTCAAAGTGGCTGATCCAATATGGCGGACGAAAGATTAAAAATCAATCGAATTTACTTGGAATTCATTATTCAAGGGTTATCGGGGTCGCTGATTACGAAAATGATATCAGAGTTTCAAAATTCAAAATAGCAAATCCAGTATGGCAGACGGAAAAACTAAAAAATAATCCAATTTGTTTGAAACGTATTAAGGAGGGTTGATACCCTAAAATCTGTTCATCGACAAATATTTTTTTTATAATGCATTTGCGCACTTAAATATCATTTCTAACGAGATTGCTTTTTTTTAATTTTTTAATTTTTTTTTTATATTTTCGTAATCAGCGATCTCTAGAACCACCGAGTGACAAATTTCATGAAAGTTCGATTGATTTTTAGTTTTTTGTCCGCCATATTGGATCCGCCATTTTGAATTTTGAAAATCTGACATCATTTTCGTAATCAGCGACCTCGAAAACCCCCGAGTAACAGGTTTCATGAAAATATAATAAGTACTTTTTGAGATATTTATTTCATCCCCTTTTATTGAAAAAGGGTGTTTTCTACCCTTAAAATGCAAAACGGGCCGATATAAAAAAATACGTGTCAAATATTTTTCGATGTTTTAACACCATGCCAAGTTGCAGAAAAATCGGTGATTTACACTTGGGTAGGGTTACTTGTTAGCCGCAAAGTACGCCTTTCGTGCAGCCATTAGCAGGGCCAAGGCCAAGGCCTGGGAGGAGCTCGACCGGGACCCCTGGGGGCGCGCGTATCGGCTGGTCCTGAATAGGCTCAGGCCAGCCGCGCCCCCCATCTCGAAGAGGCTCGATCCGGCTTTCCTCGGCCAGATGGTGGATGACCTTTTCCCTGTTAGGGACGTTCGCGTCCCGGGAAGAGGGGCCCCTCCACCCTGGTCCGAGGAATTGGACGTGTCGGACCGAGAGCTCTCCGAGGCAGCTCGGAGACTGGGGGCCGCTAGTAAGGCCCCTGGTCCCGACAGGGTGCCCGGTCGCGTGTGGGCCTTGGCCTTTGGCGAGGTGCGTGCCCGTCTGAGGCGGCTGTTCAATGCCTGCCTCAAGACGGGCACATTCCCCTCGGCGTGGAAGAGGGCCAATCTGGTCCTCCTCCACAAAGAGGGGAAGCCGGCGAAGCAGACTTTGGCTTACCGTCCGATATGCCTACTGGACGAGGTCGGCAAATTATTCGAGCGTGTGATTGCCGGCCGAATCGTCCAGTGACTGACGTGGGAGGGTCCCGATCTGCGGGATACGCAGTTTGGTTTCCGAGAGGGCCGTTCGACGATTGACGCAATCATGCGTCTTAAGGCTCTCTCGGATCGCATCGTTGGGGAGGGAGGTGTGGCGTTGGCGGTATCGTTAGATATCGTCAACGCCTTTAACTCCCTCCCCTGGGAGTACGTGGGGAAGGCGCTAGACCATCATGGCCTCCCCCAATACTTGAAGGAAGTCATACGGGACTACTTCCGCGGTCGGACGCTCCAGTATAGAGATCAACTAGAGCGGGTAAGCCGAAGACCCGTGTACTGCGGGGTTCCACAGGGGTCAGTCTTAAGCCCCCTATTGTGGAACCTCGCGTACGACCGGGTGCTCTGCACGGCGCTCCCCCTGGGCTGCCACTTAATCTGCTATGCAGATGACACTCTTGTGGTGGCCCAGGGAGAGAATTGGATGGAGGTCCAGGACGCGGCTAATGCCGCGACCCGGGCGGTCGTGTGCTCAATCCGAGCCATGGGATTCGAGGTCGCCCCGTCCAAGACGGAGGCTATGTTCTTTTACGATAAAGCCAAGGGGCGACCTCCCCCTACCGAAAATTGGGTAGGGGAGGCTCGCGTCCGGGTGGGGTCCAGATCAAATATCTGGGCCTCATCCTGGATGGGCTTTGGGGATTTGAGCAACATTTTGCTCAAACAATCCCCAAAGCGGACAGGATGGCGGCTGCGTTAGGCCGCCTCCTGTCCAACGTGGATAGTCCAGGCTCCAAGACACGGAGCCTATATGGTAATGTTGTGCAGTCGATGCTCCTTTATGGAGCACCGGTATGGCCCGGGGCTATGGCCAAGAGCCGGCGCAATCAAATGGTGGCACATCGCCTCCAGCGCCAGCTCGCAGTCAGGCTTACCCGGTCCTACTGCACAACTTCCTTCGCGGTGGCCACGGCCCTGGCGGGCATTATCCCGGTGGAATTTTTGGCGGCCTCGTACGCCTCTGTTTACAAGCGTACGAGGGCCGTCGACGGTACCGGGAGTGCCCGCCTCAAGCCAGGGGTCGTGGCCAAAATTAGGAAGGACGCCCGCCGTGAGGCTATCCTCCGTTGGCAGTCTGCCTTGGGGGGCCTCACGGCGGGCCAGTGGACCATCCACGCCATCCGGCCCTGTCTGCTCAGATGGGCGGACAGGCGCGGACGCGGGCTGGAGTTCCACCTGACACAGGTGCTGACCAATCATGGTTGCTTTGGTCAGTACCTGTGCAGGATAGGCCGGGAGCACACGGCAACGTGCCACCATTGTGCGGCCGGTCAAGACTTGGCCGAGCACACTCTGCGGGAGTGTGCAGCTTGGGTTGAAGAGCGCCGAGTCTTGACCGCAATGGTTGGCGAGGACCTCTCCCTTCCAGCTCTGGTCCGCCAGATGCCGAAGGGAGAGGATAAATGGCGCGCCGTCTCCGAATTCTGCGTCAACGTTATGACGCAGAAGGAGGAGGCGGAGCGCCTTAGACGGGGGGAGGTGGAGATGCTCCCACCTCCCCCACCTGACAGTGATGATGATAACGGCGGTGGGGTCCCCCCTCCTCCAGTCAGGAGGAGGGTAAGGAGAATTCCCCATCGCCGTTTCGCCCACCAAAGGAGCGCTTGATAGCCACTGGGTCCCCCGAGGACCAGACCAATTGTCTGGTCTAAGTAAAAATAGGGGGTTTCAGCGGCTCAACTCCCTCACAGGAGTCAATTTTCCCGAGGAAGGGCCCCCTTTTAAGAGGATGCTCCCCCGGTTTACCCCCTCTTAGGGGGGGACTCGTGTTAGGAGGACGCGGGGTCCTTCCCCCGGGGCTGGCCCTCATCTTCGGGCCATACAACCCCGGGGAGAACTCTGCGTCCGCCCTCCCTAACAGGAGGTATTTTAGGGGTTGAGGTCCTCGCCAGTTGGTTGGGTTAGGTTCGCACCTTTTTTTTTGTCAATGGAGAAATCCTTTATGGATACCCAAGGGGTCCGGGGAAACCCCTCGGGTTATACGGGACTCACCGTATTTAACCGGCATATCCGCTAAAACTCCACCGGGTGACCTTCTTCTGCCTATGTGGGGGGACCTGGGCACGCGTTAGCATGCTACCAGTTCCCCCCTAGGCCGTGGCCGTGATCGGCCCCTGCCCTTGGGGAGGGAGTAGTTACACTCCCTCCCCAAATTAACCGAATCCCGGGGAAGGCCGGGTCACCACCGACCTTCCCCCGCCCCCCCAGATGTTATGAGGGGGAGGGCCGCCCCCCGATGTTGTTGGGGGGCTGGAGGTGACTGGGGGCCCCCGCCCCCAGTCACCTCTTTTTCTTTTTTTTTTTTTTTGCTCTTGGACCCCCCCGGTTTGGGGGGGGGGGTCCATAATAGGAGGAGGCCGCCTTACGATGCTGAATGCGGCGTCTTTTGCGGCCTGATAAATTTCAAAGGCCGCTTCGGCCTCCTCGTCCGTCTCAGCGTCAGTGACCCGTTCAAATAGGCGACTGAGGCGTTCGAGGCGTACTGTGGGGTGGAGACGGGTTAACTTAAGATCCTCGAGGGGATCCCCAGCCTCCTCCGTTCCCCTGGGGGGGTCAATGACCTCCTCAGGAGGAATGGCAGCTGTTGGGGAGGGTCCTCCTTCCCGGACCCCCCCTTCTCCGCCCTGACTCTAGTTGGTAGGAGAGGGGCTCACCCCCCTCTCCTCTTCCTCAGCCTCCCCAGGGGGGGACCCATCCGGGGACCCCAAGGGGGAAAACTCCTCTATTTCCGCCGCCGCCGGGTCACCGGAGAGCACATTCCCCTCCGACCCGGAGGGGGTTAGATTCACACCTGGCCCAACCCAGAGGACCCCCCCATGGGAGAGGGACCCTCCTCTTTTACAGGAGGTACTCCCTCTCCCTCGTGAGGGATGAATGCTGGGAGAGGCTTTCTCTCCCAGCGGCTCAACTCCTTTACAGGAATCAATTTCCCGAGGGAGGTCCCCCTTTTAAGGGGATGCTCCCCCGGTTTACCCCCCTTAGGGGGGGACTCGTGCTAGGAGGACGCGGGGTCCTTCCCTCGGGGCTGGTCCTCATCTTCGGGCCATACAACCCCGGGGAGGACTCTGCGTCCGCCCTCCCTAACAGGAGGTATTTTGGAGGTTGAGGTCCTCGCCAGTTGGTTGGGTTAGGTTCGCACCTGGCTTCTGGGGGGGAGGACCTCTCGTTGCCGGCCATCGTGAAAACGATGATCGGGAGCGAGAGGTCATGGGGTGCTATGGCCTCCTTTTGCGAGAGCGTGCTCTCGCAAAAGGAGGCAGCCGAACGGGATCGGGAGGTCGACCCCGACGCCGATCCCGTTCGGAGAAAGAGGAGGGGGCAGAGGAGGCGGCAGTTCGCCCGCCTCCTTTGAACCGCCAGCGTGCTGCGGTCCCCCTCCTCCCCACACGAGACGTGGCCGGCAAGTGCGGGGGCACTTGCCGGCCACTAGACGTCTCGGAGTGGGGGGGCGGCCTTGCTCGGTGGTCCGGCAACGTCGCCCCAGTTGTGGTCGGGGGGTGAGGGGGGAAAAGGGCACACTTTTTACGCGCCAAATACTCCCCTCGCCCCTTCTTAGAGGCGGGTCCCTCCTCCTCCCTCATATGCCTCCCTGTCCCTTCTTGGGAAGGGGAGGAGGGGTGTGAGGAGGGGGGACATTGTGCACTGGGGGACACCGGTAGTATGCCGGCTGCGTTTCCCGGGGTCCCCCAGTAGTGCACGAGGAGGGCCACCGTAGGGTTTTAGCCGGTAAGAGTCCGGCATAACCTGCTCCCTCCCCCGGGGGAGCGGGTATCCATGAGGATTTCCCTACGTTAAAAAAAAAAAAAAAAAAAAAAAGGTTCGCACCTGGCCCCCCCCTCCGTTGTGCGCCACCTTGCCGTGGTGGAGGGGCTCCCCGGAATCTTCCGGGGTCTAAGAGCGCACAGTGTAGGATGTGGGTACCGGCCTCCCCTGTGTCTGGGGTGGATGCCCTTCGGGGCATACCATCTGGCATGGGGTGGGTGCGGTGTCCCATGTAGGGGATGGGCCGCTCCCGGGCCGCTCGGACGTATTCCGAGGTCGGGGCTGGGGGCGGCGGCGGAACTGGGGCGGTCTCTGGGGGCATTGCCCGTGGATTCCGGCCCAGCTCGCATCACGCGTGGCGATGGAAAGGAAACCATGTTAAAAAACCCGGGTAGGCCGGACCCGTGAGGCGGGCGAAGCCAACCGGCCTAGGAGTGGGGGCTCCGAAATAACCCCCCGTGGAAGACAACCACGTTAAACAATCACAGTTTAACAAGCATGGTAATGTCTACAGACAAGGAAAAAGACGTACTGGCCCAGAGTGACCGGACACTCAGGACCCGGTGGGAGGGGAATACTGTCCCGGTTTACCCTTCGTCGTTATCCAACGACGGGCTACCCGCGGCGTGCACCGCAGGCGCCGCGGGGGCATCTACTTCTGCGAAGGGGCCGAAGCCTTTGGCTTCTTTTAAGAAGCCGACGCCGGTCGGGAACCAGAAGCCTAAGGCTTCTAAGGGGTCGGCCTCGAATAAGAGCTCCGAAGAAGGATCCCGTTCGGAAACCGGCGATGGAGTCGGTCGTGGTGTCCATCGAAAGGTTGGACGCCGCGGCCTGCATCGCTCGGTCCCGAACGGGGTCAATGGCTAGTGCCGAAGAGTCAGACACGCCACAGCCGGAATCTGACGACACGGAGGGATACCGCATGACGCGGGATATAATGCGCAAGGGACTCCTGTTCTAGGACCCGGAGACAGTACAGGCGGCGAGGGAGAGGCTCAGGGCGCATGCCACTGTGTGGAGGGAGAAGGGTATCTCCTTCTCCTCCCTCGCCGATTCTGACGAAGAAAAGGGGAGTCGAGCGATCGACCCCCTCCCCGTCGAAAAGCATCCGCCGTCGGATTCGTCCGACGGCGAGGTTACTGGGACGGCCCCGTGGAGGCAGACTCTCCGGATGGAGAGGGGCTGCTACACCACGGGGGACGTGACAGTGTCGCTGGTGGAGGCGAAGGAAAGTCTGCGGCGGAACAGTCTTATATTGGACCGCCACTGCTCCATGGGGGGTGGGACAAACGATCCCACACCCATGGAGATGGAAGATCCCCGTTCGGTGTCCCCCGCCGGGGGCGATAATAAGCGTGGTGGCGGAGTGCCTGTCGCCCCGCCTGATCGCCCTCGCCTCTCGGCGGCGGACACAGAAGAGTTGCGAGCGGAGATTGGCTCTCTTCGTATGGAGGTGGCAATGCTCCGCGCGGTTATCGAGAGAAGTGGGGCGGCGCTGCCGACTCCGGGGGGGGGGCTGGTTCCTCCCCTGGAAATTTAGGGAGACGGGTCCCCCGATGTGTGTCGGTGGGGACCCAAACTCTCCCGCCCCGGAGACTCGAGGGACCTGCGTTGGGGGCCCCAAAAGCTGGGGGACGCAAAAAACGCGTCTCCCAGTTGGGAGCAACGGGGGGTGGCCCGTTAGTTGGCCCCCCTCCTCCGGCCCCTCCAACCGCGGAGATGTGGGCGGAGGTCGTAAAGAGGGGGAAGAGGGCGAAGGCGAAGGGAGATGTGCCCGTCCCCCGTTCACCCAGGACCGCTGTCATGCGGTCTGAGAAGTCGGTGCCGCGGCTAGCGGCGCCGCCCCCCGTACCGGGGGGAATGATATTGCGGCCGCCGGCACTGGCGGCCACCAAGAAAAAGAGGAGGATCCCAAGGTCCGCCGCCGTAGTCCTTGCCTGCCCCGCTAATAAAAGCGCGGAGGCGATGGCCGCGGTTAAAGAAGTAATTAACCTGGCTGACCTTGAGATCAAGGAGATAAGGCCTCGAAGGGCCCTTACGGGAGCCCTTTTATTGGAGCTCCCGGGGGCCAAAGGGGAACTGGCTAACGGCTTGGCCTCCCGCATGAGGTCTTAAACAATATTGAGGGGGTGAGGGTGACTCGCCCCCTCAAGTACGCCGAGATGAGGGTCCGTGACCTCGATGACTCGGTCACCCGGGATGAGATATCACAAGTGGTGGCCGAGGTCGGGGGTTGTGGACCCGAGAATGTAAAGGTAGGGGACATACGGCAGTCCCCTAACGGGTTGGGAGGCGCATGGGTCCGGTGCCCTGTCGCCGCGGCTGTTAAGGTCGCGGGCAGGGGCCGGATAACCGTCGGCCTCCTAGCCCGTCGTGTAGAACTGCTGGATGAGCGCCCGCTCATCTGTTTCAGATGTTGGGAGCGGGGGTACGTCCAGCAGCAATGTAGCAGCGGCGACGATCGTCGGGGCCGCTGCTACAGATGCGATGAGCCTGGCCATCTGGCCAGGAACTGTGTGGCTCCGCCGCGGTGCCCGGTCTGTACAGACCTGGGGCTCCCGGCGGGCCACAGGGTCGGCGGAGCGGCTTGCGCTTCGCCGCGCAAAGGTCGGGGAGTGGTGGGGAGCAAAACACCCGCTCCCGCACCGCCCCAAGCTGGCCCTATGAGGCCAGAGGTAAGTGAGAAGGAGGGGGCTATAGTAAAAACCCCCTCTCAAACGGTGAACAAGACGGCTCCCTCCGCCAAGCGAAAGCGAGACGGAGGGGCCGTCGAAGAGTTAGGGGGGTTTGCCTCTGAGCCTGTTGTGGCGGCCTTGGCACCGGATCCCGATTCGGTCGCCGCAAAAAGTGAGCCAGAGCTCAACCCGGGGAGACTAAGTAAGTCTCCCCCCAAAAAGAAGGAGAAGCGGAAGGTGCCTCCGCTGAATTTTAAGGCGATAGAGAGGGTGGTGAGGGGTGCCAAAGACATGGCCCCTCCCACCCCCCCGAGTTTGGGAGGTGGCCTAAGGGCGGCGAGGGGGATTTTCTAAGCGTCCCCCCGCCGTCCTGCGGGTGTGAAATGCGGAGAGGGAGGACCTCCTGCCACTGGCCATCGTTAAATGCGGTGGTCAGGGGCGGGGGGTCAAGGGGCGTGATACCCCCCTTCTTCCGCGGGGCAGTTCCCTCGCGGAACGGGGGGCAACCGAGCGGGATCGGGAAGTCGGCCCCGACACCGATCCCGCTCGCAGGTAGAGGAGGGGGCGGGGGAGGCGGCATTCTGTCCGCTTCCTCCGAAACCGCCAGTATGGTGCGGTCCCTCCTCCCCACAACGAGATGCGGTCGACAGGTGCGGGGGCACCTGTCGGCCATCAAGCGTCTCGGGGTGGGGGAGCGGCGTTGCCAGGTGGTCCGGCAACGTCGCTCCAGTCGGGGTCAGGGGGGCGACGGGAGGGGGGTGCGCCAGCACTGAACTCTCCCCTCGCCCCTTTGTCAGAGGTGAGTCCCCCC
Source organism: Crematogaster levior (assembly GCA_901521435.1). Taxonomy (NCBI): domain Eukaryota; kingdom Metazoa; phylum Arthropoda; class Insecta; order Hymenoptera; family Formicidae; genus Crematogaster; species Crematogaster levior. The sequence goes on from CABEGB010000817.1 coordinate 165,504, forward strand.
TTCTCTCACGCTGACCCCTTTTCTTTGGGAGAGGGAAGGGGTGTGAGGAGGGGGGGGCACTGTGCACTGGGGGGCACCGGTAGTATGCTACCGCGTTCCCGGGGTCCTCCAGTAGTGCACGAGGAGGGTCACTGTAGGGTTTTAGTCGGTAAGAGTCCGACATAACCCGTCCCACCCCCCGGGGGAGCGGGTATCCATAAGGATTTCCCTACGATAAAAAAAAAAAAAGGTTCGCACTTAGCCCAACCCAGAGGACCTCCCCCCACGGAAGAGGGACCCTCCTCTTTTACAGGAGGTACTCCCTCTCCCTCGTGAGGGATAAATGCTGGGAGAGGCTATCTCTCCCAGCGGCGGCCAGCCGAAGGCGGGGGCCCTCGGCTGATCTGTCCCCCTTTAAGGTGGTGGGGGGCTGTTGGAGCCCAGCTCCCCCCCCAAACTTATACAACGTAGTGAGGCCCTTTGTCACTTGGGCCTGCCCGAGAGGGGGAGAGATGTATGTCACTAGGTGATCCCTCTCCCCCTCTCACTAAGGGCACGGGAAGGCTATCCCGGGGTGGTTTTAGCGGGTATGCCGGTAAGTCTAGGTTCTTTCTGGCTTACCGGAGACTCCCGCATAACCCGTGGGGTTCCCCCGAACCTCACGGGTATCCATAAAGGATTTCCACCTCGATAAAAAAAAAAAAAAAGGTGTGAGTAAAAGGTAAAAGAGAAGAAAAGTGTACATATGACTGCTGACAGAGAAGAAGAAAATTTTTCATGAAAAACATCAATTTTTGACCGTTTGTATGTCCAGAACGGCTTGACCGATTTTTTTTTGGCTTAACTTACTCGTGGCGATGCCACCTTTCAGAATATGCTACATGCATTTCAAAATTTTTTATATTTTAATAGTTCTGTACCCCCAAAAAATCGACTTTAATAGTTCTGGATAAGAGACTTGTAGCGTCCAAAATTTTGAACATGGCCGGAGACGCTACCGCGTCTCCTGATATTACATTGGTGTCAATTTACTTATGACGTCAATTTGGGACTAATATGTGCGGGGGCAGATTTGCCTACCTTATCCTGTCATACCCTTTTTGTCTGCGTAGATTCTCGGTAAATATTCAGTTATCCAAACTTTCCGGAAGATCTATTTTTGTTATATGTAAAAGATTAAAGGTTCTTAGAATATATTGCTTCGGATTTCGTAAAACATCCTCTCTTGAAATTTTTCTAAATATAAAACAACTGAATTTCGGCAATTTTTGTTATATACAGGTTCAGTTGTACCCACACAGCAATTTATTGCAGCAATATTGTAATAATATTACAATATTGCGTAATATTACATGGCAATATATTAGTAATATTACATAAATATTGCTGTAATATTAAATGTCCGCAAAAATCCATCGCTGAAATCTTTCTGCGAAATTTCATAATATTATGGTAATATATCTATAATATTATAATAATATTTAAACAATATTATTGTGATATATATTTGCAATATTATGGATATTATTCTACAATATTGCAGGAATGATTCTGTAATATTACTGTTTACACAATATTATTCTGTAATATAACTGTTTACGCAATAATTTACCTAAATAATGCATAAATATTTCTGTAATAAATTTTTACATACATTTAAAGATACAGTAATATTATTGAAGTATTAACATAATAGGTGGATCCAGTACTACAACCGCTTACTGTAAGTTAAAGAGCAAATGATTTTGATTCGTTGAATTCAAAAGTAAGAATTAATTGTATTTAATTACTACTTAGCCGCTCAGAGAGCGGTTGTAGTATTGAATACATCCAATATTTCCTTGCAATATTAAATATACTATGTATATTGTGATATTACGAAGCACTCTCATATTTTTAAAGTTTGTTGTAAATATAAATTTTGGTAAAAGTCCATCACAAATAGTATTTTATATACACAGGGTGGACCATTTTAATCCATCCCGTCGAATATTTCAAAAACCAAGCCCGGGAGAGAAAAATTTTTCAGACAAAAGTTGTTTGGTTTCGAGGGGACCATAAGATGGTACCATTGGTTTGACCTTGAAGAATTATTTGAAAGTCACATGAAAGTCACCTCAATTTTTTTAAATGGCATTCCCTATTTTTTATTGCATATTCTTGTAGCTTATCTCGAGACCTTTCCAAAACATTATAAATAAATGTTTTTTCGTTAAATATTTTCCGAGTTATAAGGCTTGAAATAATTTCTTAATTTTACATAAACTATAAAATATCTCGTAAAATATTCACTTTTCGATGATCTTACCTCAATACTTTTATGCACAGAATAATGAGAGAAATCAATTGGTGTAAAGAAAACACATAGTTGTTTTTAAGAAAAAATGTGCAATTTGTAATTAACAATTACATATATTTTCTTAAAAACAACTATGTGTTTTCTTTCAAGGTCAAACCAACGGTACCATCTTATGGTCCCCTCGAAACCAAACAACTTTTGTCTGAAAAATTTTTCTCTCCCGGGCTTGGTTTTCGAAATATTTGACTGGATGGATTAAAATGGTCCACCCTGTATATACAGGGTGTCCCATTATAAAACATCCACGCAAATTACTCCGAAGATAAGGGTGATAGCAAAAAATGACCTTAACAAACGTTGTAGGATTAAAAGGGGGCCAACTGAGGGTGACCTTGACTTTGATCTCGCAGTTGATTTTCAAGGTCATTTGAAGGTCAGAGTAATTTTTTAAAATGGAAACCCCTATTTTTGACACCGGATTCGAAAAGAGCGGAAAATTTTACGTCAGAAATGATATTTTAAATTTTTTTGTGTGACCTTGAGAAGATCAAATGAGGGTCAAATGTTGAAAAACTGCTTGCTGATTGTTTATTTAAATTTATAGGCGAAATAAACGTTATAAAAGTACCTTTAGCAGGTAGATCAAGCTCAAATGTGCCAACGATCGTGACCATTTTGACCTTGAGGTCAATTTTCAAGGTCATTTAAAGGTCAGAGAGATTTTTATAAACTCTTATTTTTGACACCGGATTCGAAAAGAGCGGAAAATTTTACGTCAGAAAAAATATTTTAAAGTTTGTTGGTGTGACCTTGAATAGATCAATTCAAGGTTAAATATTCAACAAGCACTCAAAAGCTGTTGCTTACATGTGCTAACCTTACTTTAGCTTTAAAACCAGTAAGTATTGTAGGTTGTAGGCATCGAAGGGAGCCAATTAAGAGTGACTTCGACTTTGACCTTGGAGTTGATTTTCAAAATTATTTAAAAGTCTTTGTTTGTCGAAATAGGAACTCTTATTTTTGACCACGGATTCTGAAAGAGCACAAAATTCTGCGTTCAGGTGTGTGACCTTTACTAGTTAATTAAATTAATGTTAATTAAGTTAATTGATATTAACTTAATTAACATTAACTTAATTAAGATCAAGTGTTTAAAACTTCATTATTTTTATGGTAAGGCAAGTTTGTCGATGATCCGGTCATTTAAGGCAAGATCGAAGATGACTCGGCCATTTAAGGCAAGATCAAAGATGACTCGGCCATTTAAGGCAAGATCGAAGATGACTCGGCCATTTAAGGCAACTGGGAGAACCTACGTCGAATTTTTAACAGAAAATCTACCAGATTTTCTCGAAAATGTGCCATTATGTGAAAGAAACGAGATTGTCTTTCAACAAGACGGTGCTGGGCCACACAACGCCAGGATCGTTACAAATTATTTAAACGAGCATTTTCCCAGACGCTGGATGGGTCGGTACGGCCCGATACGTTGGCCCGCAAGATCGCCGGATCTCAACCCTCTGGATTTCTTCTTATGGGGATATTGTAAAGAAATAATTTATAAAACACTTCCCGAAGATATCGAAGATTTAGAGACAAGATTACGATTTGCCATTTGGGATATCGACGAAGAAGTAATGCAGAACGTCGAAAGAAATTTATTAAAACGCATGAGAGCTTGCATTAGGATGGATGGCGGGCATTTCGAGCATCTGCTCTAAAATTTTTTTTATTCAATCCGCTCTTTTCAGAGCGACCAATACATTTTAACGTTGGAACATTTCTTTTGAGCAAAATAAAAATAAATTTTCCCAAATTCCCAAATGTAATTTATTAATTACATTATTCTTGCAATTGACTGAAACCTTCGCATCGTGAATGCAATAGTTTCGAAAACGTAATAACGTATAACATGCTTTTAAAAATAATAATTATTTATTATAATTAAAAATAGTTAATTGTAATAAATAATTAATTTTTTTAAGTACGTCATTATACGTTTCATGTTTTCACCGCATTCGCAATGCGAAGGTTTAAAGGCCGTGGCACATAGAAAAAGTTAAGCAGAAAGCAGTAGAATTTAAGCGAATCGACCAATCACCGTCGTTCGTCTCATCTCGTGTCGATCACGCGCCACGCGCAAGTCGCAGCGCTAGTCAACTGTCAACATAATCCTGGTGGTCGCGCAGTTTCCGCGGTCCGTCGCTTCGCGTCGAGTTATGTGCTATTTGCATTCGCGTTTCTTTTAAAGTAATTTTTGGTATCGGTGAATCGGTAGTGAGTCAGTAAATCAGTGAATTTGTTATCGCGTAATCTGTATTGTGTTAATCGAGTGAGAGTAATTTGTGAGAGTAATTTACAAAAAGTTTTGATGTGTCTCTACAACTTAAGCATAACGGTGCAGCAGTTAACACGTAGCATGAGGATTTGCTACGCTGCTACAAGGTGAGTGAGCAGGTGAGTGAGTGAGTAAATGAGTGACTGAATGATCGAGTGCATAAGTGTTTGCGTAAAAGAGACAAAGAGAGCGAGAAAAAAAGTGTATGCGTACGTGCATGCATGCGTATGAGTGTCTCTCCCTCCTTCCCTCTCTCTCTCTCTCTCTTTACGCACACACGCATTACACGCATCGCGTGTAGCAATCAGCTGATTGCAGCGTTCAACGGCCGGCGAATCGGAACAACTTTTTGTTATTAAAGTTATTAAAGTAAATTTATTTTAAGGAACACGTATTGACATAATTCTAAGACACTTTCTTCTTTATCAAAATTTTATTTAGAGCATTATTTTATGTCATAAGATTAAAATAGCGACTCACGCGGTAATCCCGTGACGGGTCAACTGAACCCGCGGACGGTCAACTGAACCCGCGTTACGCTTGCGGTGCGCCGCTCCTGCCTGCCTTCTGTACTCGACGCGTGATTTCCTAACTATTTTTGCTTATAACTCGAAAACTATGCTTCAAATCAAATTTTGATAAAGGAAAAATCGTCTTAGAATTGTGTCAGGAATACGTCATTTTACAGATGGAAGGTTATTTCGGATCACCCTGTATATATGGTATATATATATACAGGGTGTCCCATTGCACTTGTACAAACGCTCGTGAACAGATAGGGCACAGTAAACTGAACAGAAAAGTCCGGTACCATTTTGCTAAATTCGCAATAATAAGCGAAATATTTAATATTAAAGTTAGACGAATAAGAGCGCGCCGAGGTACAAGGAGGCAAGCGTTCGAGCCGCCCGAGCTTTAACACAGCCCAATGTGTCAGCATTGGCTACCCGGCGGTGCGGTGAAAGACGGCTGCGGCGATGCACGAGCGGCATGCTAACACACCCTTCTCCTCGCTACGCGCTCTGGACAGCCAATGTTGACACACTAGGGCGTGCTATAGCTTGGGCGGCTCGAGCGCTTGCCTCCTTGTACCTCGGCGCGCTCTTATTCGTCTAACTTTAATATTAAATATTTTGCTTATTATTGCGAATTTAGCAAAATGGTACAGGACTTTTCTGTTCAGTTTACTGTGCCCTACCTACTCACGAGCGTTTGTACAAGTGCGATAGGACACCCTGTATATATATATATATATATATACTACCGTCGGAAAGTTTTGCAACACCCTCCAAAAATGAGTTTTCCGCGAATTTTTGGTATATTAAGTCAAATTAATATGGAAAATAAATGTAATTATAAATTATTACTTAGTTTTCACCTAATCAAAGGGATATATTATTTTCCAGACATGTAATTTGTACTCGTAAAAGGAGCAAACAAAAAAGTAGGCTTAAAAATTTTTAATAAAATGAAATAATCAAGTGGGTCATGAAAAGTTGCCGTTTTCGTATTGCTATAAGCATAAGTGTTGTCTGATAACGAGAATTAGGCGCGTTGGTGGAAGGATGCCTCGATTGTGTGAAGAAGTAATCAAGAAGAGAGGTGGCCATATTGATGAGTCTGCTGTTTAAATTAAAAATATTTTTTGAGCTTTTTGTTAATCATTTTTAGTAGTATATACATAAATAAATACAACTTTTCATAAAAAGCTTATTACATTTCTTTTATTATTGCGGAAGCTATAGGAGCTTAAATTGGTTTTTGGAGGGTGTTGCAAAACTTTCCGACGGTAGTGTATATACAGGGTGTCCCATTATAAAACATCCAGTCGAATATTTCGAAAACCAAGCCCGGGAGAGAAAAATTTTTTAGACAAAAGTTATTTGGTTTCGAAGAACCCATAAAATGATACCATTGGTTTGACCTTGAAGAATTATTTGAAAGTTACAAGAAAGTCACCTCAATTTTTTTAAATGGCATCCCCTATTTTTTATTACATATTCTTGTAGCTGACTTCAAGAGCTTTCCAAAACACTATAATAAAGTATTTTTTTATTAAGTATTTTCCGAGTTATAAAGCTTGAAATAATTTCATAATTTTACATAAACTGTAAAATATCTCGTAAAATATTTACTTTTCGATGACCTTACCTCAATACTTTTATGCACAGAATAATGAGAGGAACCAATTGGTGTCAAGAAAACACATAGTTGTTTTTAAGAAAAAATATACAATTTGTAACTAACAATTACATATTTTTTCTTAAAAACAATTATGTGTTTTCTTTACACCAATTGATTCCTCTCATTATTCTGTGCATAAAAGTATTGAGATAAGGTCATCGAAAAGTAAATATTTTACGAGATATTTTACAGTTTATGTAAAATTAAGAAATTATTTCAAGCTTTATAACTCGGAAAATACTTCATGAAAAAATACTTTATTATAGTGTTTTGGAAAGCTCTCGAGGTCAGCTACAAGAATATGTAATAAAAAATAGGGGATGCCATTTAAAAAAATTGAGGTGACTTTCATGTAACTTTCAAATAATTCTTCAAGGTCAAACCAATGGTATCATCTTATGGGCCCCTCGAAACCAAATAACTTTTGTCTGAAAAATTTTTCTCTCCCGGGCTTGGTTTTCGAAATATTCGACTGGATGTTTTATAATGGGACACCCTGTATATATAATTTAATATAGTACTTAACATACTTCTCGTTTCAAAGATGTTCAACCAAAGATAAAATAATATTTGTTTTTGTTTGATATAAAAGAAATTGTGTTAAAAGAAATATAATTATAATGCATTAATTCAGTCTATAATTTATGATTAAAATATTTCATATTACATTTCAATAATAAATTCATACGTTTCCGTAATAAATCCACCATAAATGCGTTTTACAATGGCTTAACATAAATTACAGTCAATAAATTCGGCAGTGATTTGTAGTAATTTCATTATTGGTTACTATAGTAATTACTAAAAATCACTGTCAAATTTATTATTGACTGTATTAAATTTCTGTAAGGGTGCTTTAATTTCATACGTTAAAGCTATTATATCAGTATATATATATATATATATACTGAACATTATTGCAAATATATTATTATATATTGCAATGTTGTTGCAATATTACATTGCAATATTTCTACAAGCGGACATTTTACTATTGCTGCAACGTTGCAGCAACATTGCAGCAAGATTTAGCAATGTTATTGCAATGTTGCAATCTTGTAAAAAACCATTGCTGCAATGTTGCTGTGCTGTATGGGTAATATCACAAGGAAATAGCGTCACTAATTAAAAGTAATCTCGATTTGAGGAAGGCCAGTTTTAATGAAAATTATAATGCACCGTGTCGAAAATTAATTGGCAGTTTAACATATGCAACTGTAACTATACAATCAGATTTGTGTGCTGCTATGAATTACTTAGTAGATTTCAAAATTACTACAATAATGAACATTTTAAATATGTTAAACAAATATTTCGATACATCAAGACAAAGGATTTAAAAAGAATTTATTTATTAGAGAAAACGAAAACTCTGAACTGATTAATTAATCGAAACTAACTAGATGGACAAGAACGATCACAAATCAATATTGGAATTCGTTTACAAAGTGGAAATACTGTCAGCTAGGTAGTCATTAAGAAAAGAAAGTTTACTCTCAGTTTATCATCAACTGAAGCTGAATAGATTGCCTTAGCTAATAGTATTTGTGAAGGTAAATGGCTTCATGGTTATTGCAAGAATTGAACATCAGCAACGGAACCACAACAACTTTTATAATTTCTTTCCTTCTACTTAGGTCACATTAACCTTTAAATGCATGCAATTGCAGAAATACGACACATTCATTTTTATTGCCTCATAGGCATGACAAAATACTTCTGAACCATGTACATGGTGTTGTAGTAGTGCAACAATGTGCAGGTGTATGTGCGCATGCCAATCTGACAAATAAGTGGTTGCTGGATGTACGCCACATTACTCATATTAGTGCCGGTTTGCCTGATTTATGTGCGCGAAATTCCTTCTAAAAAAGTGAGTAGGAGTTTTTTCTGTACATAAAAATTGTGTTTCCTACTTTATAAAGTTAGTATTACATGTTGCATGTAAAAATTATCATATAACAGTATAAAATTTATAATTAAATGCATAATGTTAAAAAATAAAAAAAATAAAGTCTGTAAAGTTTAAGTTGAATAACGGAGACTGGAGATGGGAGAATCAGTCGGTTATAGCTAATAAAGTCACTTTGCACGATTTGAACCACTCTTTATTCTTGCTTCATTGATCTTCGTATCTTCGCAACTCTCTCGCTAATCCTCGGCATGTGTGCTCCGTCTTTATAGTTTCCGGCCTCTTTCTATACATCCAATTATGAGTGAGCACGCTTACAATTTCATGAACGCGCAAGTTCGATTTCGACCACGTGATGTCGAGCTTCTATGACGTCGGGCACAGGTAGATTCGAGCGCCGTATCGCATGCTTAACTTAGAAATCGATATATCGCACGATGTGTAGCTGTTCTCATTCTCTTTGAGAGCGAGAGGAGTTCTCATTTAAGTTGATTTCTTTATTGCATGTTTACAAAGTCTTAAAATTATAAAAAGAATTTTTTTTATTTTTCCATAACAAAACACTTAAGAACCTATCCATATAATTTTTTTTTTTGAAAATTTAAAAAAAATCATGCATTTAAGGATTAAGGATTAAAAGAGATCGAATTAATTATAAATTTAATTATGTAATTGTATTCTAACTTTAGCTTTGAATTGTGTTTCCAAGACCAATAGTGCGTAATCCGCTAAAGCGTAAAATATATATGAATTCACATGAATAATATTATTAAGCACAAAAGATCTTGTCTGATTTACATTAGCACATTTCTATTTACTTGATTAAAATTATTAACATTTTATATACTGCAAAGAGTGGCAACTGTGGCGTAATAGAATGCGCTGTTCTAATAAGTCGAAGATCCGGATTCAAATTCGACCGAAAATCGTTGGTTTTTATTCGATTATCTCTTGGTCGCCACTTCTCATTGTCAGTGAAAAATAAATAAATTCACCAGAAATATCTTGCCTTGAACACTTGTACGATCTTTCTACTAGTATGGAAAGAGAATAGACAGCCTCTTTATCAACAAGTGGGGACACAATGAGTGCACAAGGAGCCCTGCGGCTCCTCCGATCCACTTTATTTATTATTATACTATAAAGAAAAACCAAACAATCATTTCTGTATATGACAAATTTTAATTTGTTGATTTAAACATCTTATTCAAGTTGATGAATACTATTTTATAAATACCAATTACCTTATCTTAAATCTTTTTTTAAGTATTCTGAGCAATAAAAGAATGAAAAAACAAAAAGTATGATAAAATCATTGGCTCTTGATTATTTTCGAGTTAAAACACTTCGGAAAGTGTTTGCCGGAACGAAATGCTATGTTTGGTATTAATGATATATTATTGATAGAATATGAAATACATTTATGTATTAATGTCATAAAAAAATATAAAAATATAAAAAGAGAAAGGATTATGAGGAAAAATACAAAAAATATATTTAACTTAATAACGAAATTTTTGTTAGGCGTGATTAACTATAATTCGCTGAGAACTAAATAATAATTATAATAATAATTATTATTATTATTATTAATTTTTTTATACAATATTTACTTCATAGCTCTCAACTAACATAGTTTTTGTCCTTCTCCCGCTTGAAGGATCATTATATTACATTTACTGCAGCTCTCATTGTCTCTTTCCTCTGTTACATTTATAAAGTATATACTTGGCGTATAAAAAATTACAATGATAATTTTATAATAATAATAGTAATAAAATGGTAGTCTATCATGTAATAATGAGATAACGATATTTTTAGCAGTAGTAGTTGCATGTAGTAATAGTAATTAGTAATAGTAGTTAGTAATAGCAACTATAGCGATAGTGATACTGACAATATAGTGATAATGTTACTGACAATTAGATAACTAGATAATAGGTAATTGTAAATCACTGTTCCGTATACTTGCCTAAAGCTTGAAATTTCTCTCTCTGTCTTTGTGATCATGTGACATCTTTTTTACGGAGATGCATATTTTATCATTTGTGCTTTTTGCGCTTTTTCTTTTTTCTTTTTATTAATATTTATTTTTATGTTTTTTTTTTAGCAACAACGTTAACTACTAGGAGAATTCTCGATTCTTGAGTACAATTCATTTTGGTAATACTGTTTCGTTCTTGTAACAGACAGTAGATGTGACAATAGATTTGATTCGCGCATTACATCATTCGTTCGTACATAAATTCTCTGTTGTTAACGTCACAGCTAAAAAAGTGCTCTTTCTCATAAACTACGTCATCTTATATTTATCACGAAAAATATGAAGTAGTATATGAAATTATTTCCAAACAAATGTGTCACAAATTATCGTACGTTGCGCAATGCACTTGTACATACATTCTCTTCGGATATTATATATATTCGTAAATTTTTCATATTTACTCTCTCTTAATTACAAATATCGTAGTTAGGATGATTAACACATTATGTTTAATAGATCCGAAAAGATTATTCGTCTCTCATCGTTTACTTATTATTAAGTATTACTTGCTATTACTTATTTACTGAAAACAAATTTATTTTATTCATGTAAAAATTATTTATTCAAACTAAAATGATGAAAGGATCAAATTGCTGTTATAAAATTTGGAATAGCTATTAGCTGTTGTATTAAAAATGTCTTTTACATCTATTTATAAAATTTGTATAAAATCCTTATTGTTGATTAAGTATCTTCAACTTGTAGCATCATATCTTTATGTATTATTAATGCTCATAAAGGAAAATTAATCTATTAACAATAATCTGTTCTGTTTATATATAATAAGAATTAGTGTCTTTGTGTATATTATATAACATGACTAATTATACACTACTTCATATTTAGGAAATGTTGCTTGTATTTGTCATTGTCTTTTTATTTGTTGTCATAATTACCGAGACGCAGATAGTATTACATAACAAATAAACGTCTTTTATTATTGACGGTTTAGGCATTTGCTACAGAGGAACATCAAATATGAAATGTAAACCTATATAATAATGGTAATACTGTTCCTCGATATGAAAAGAAGCATTGGTAAAATATAACATTTTTTTCACAATCAAAAATTACATTATTTCATAATCAATGTCCCTCATATTAATGTATTCTCGTTCCATCTCTGCATTAAAATAAGTTCAACTATCTATACAATATTTATTCTTTGTAATTTCTATTATACAGAGTGGCTTATTTCATTTTATCCACTGGAATATTTTACAACTGGGATACTTTAAGTTCGAGACAAAAATGTTCCAGACAAACGTTGCTCAGCTGTTAGGAAGAAAGAAATGAAAAAGATAGTGACTTTGATCGACCTTAAGAAAGTATCCTCAAGGTCAAAGTTATATAAAAATTTTTAAATAGGAACTCCCTTTTTTTATTCTTATAGCTGACTTTATAAAAACTTTCCCAAAGCATTACATATTTGTTTTTTTTTTTTCGATAAACTATTGCTGAAGTATAATACTTAAAAGTTAATATGTCAACGTTTAATCAATCCACCATTTTAAAGCAATTAAGTTTTGAAATGAATAGAAGATGATGACTTTGATTAATTTCGACATGCTAAGTCAACATGCAGTCAACCCATTATTTTAAAACAATTAAATTTAAGACATAAATATAAATGATAACCTTAATTGATTTTAATATACTGGCTTCAAGCTCAAGTCTAAGTCACCTTGAATCTTTAAATACATTATTTATTCTGATTCTTTTAACACTATCATACAAGAACTGTGTTATAATAAATTCGTATTTCCTTTGTGATGCTTTATTAACGTGAGTCTCTTTACCTCTCATGGTAGGGTGCTTTACTATCATAAAGCAATTGAGACAAAGGCAACATAATGACTTTAATAAACTTTGACATGTGGTCATTATACTTCTCTTTGTTTCAAGTTCGAATACTTTAAAATTTAAAATAGTAAAGCACTCTATCGTGAAAGATAAGGAAACTCGTGTTCAAAAAGCATTTCAACACTAACTACAGAAAACTATTATGTTCACGCTGTTGTTTATGGGTAGCGTTAAACATTTTAGAATAAAAAAATCTATTTTTAAATTAGAATAAAAAATCTACTTAATTTTAAAAATTCAAAGTGACCTTGACTTGAGCTTAAAGTATGTTAAAATCAACTTATCACTAATGTTTATATCTCAAATTTAATTACTGTAGGATAAGGGGGATACTTTTTTAAGGTCAATTAAAGTCATCACTTTTTTTTCTCTTAAAGGGTGCTTACAATGAGATTTTAAGCTTAAGACGCCGAATAACCTTTGTCTAAAACATTTTTGTTTTAAACCTCAAAGTTCTGAAATATTTTAGTGGCTAAATTAAAATAAGCCACCCTGTATAAGTCTCTCTGGATTAACAAAGTTATATTTTCTTCAGTGACTTAGGAGCAAATCGCTTTGTTCCAATTTTTCCAATTAGTGCGCGACTTGCATTACACTTAATGCCCAATGATACTCAATAATACTCAATGGAAAATTATATTATACATTTGATTTACATTTAAAAAATTAATCACACTATAGATTATGTAAAAGGAAGTTGATAAATCTCTTCAAAATATATATTATTGTATTGTATATACAGAGTGCCTGATAATAGAATAATAACCGAAAAGAGTAGGTAGAGCAAGTTAAACGGAATAGAACTGTACTGTTCTTGCGATTATGATATAAATAATAAATTATTAATTTTAATAAATATTTGTAAATCAGGTCATGATTCGGTGAGAAGAAATGACTCAGTTTACAATAGCTATATAGCGAGGCATTGGGCATGTAAATATCAATGGCTAACAACAATGCCACACGACACTCATATGTGTTGTGTATAGCCGTAGTTCTTTACATGTGCTCTTTCAACATTTCGCCGTGTAGTAGCCGTAAACGTTAAGCTGTCTCTTCTCGCCAAATCGTGCAAACATACACTACCGTCGGAAAGTTTTGCAACACCCTCCAAAAACCAATTTAAGCTCCTATAGCTTCCGCAATAATAAAAGAAATGTAATAAGCTTTTTATGAAAAGTTGTATTTATTTATGTATATACTACTAAAAATGATTAACAAAAAGCTCAAAAAATATTTTTAATTTAAACAGCAGACTCATCAATATGGCCACCTCTCTTCTTGATTACTTCTTCACACAATCGAGGCATCCTTCCACCAACGCGCCTAATTCTCGTTATCAGACAACACTTATGCTTATAGCAATACGAAAACGGCAACTTTTCATGACCCACTTGATTATTTCATTTTATTAAAAATTTTTAAGCCTACTTTTTTGTTTGCTCCTTTTACGAGTACAAATTACATGTCTGGAAAATAATATATCCCTTTGATTAGGTGAAAACTAAAGTAATAATTTATAATTACATTTATTTTCCATATTAATTTGACTTAATATACCAAAAATTCGCGGAAAACTCATTTTTGGAGGGTTGCAAAACTTTCCGACGGTAGTGTACGTTTATTTGCAGATCTTTATTAATTAATAACTCATTTATTATCATAATCACAAAACAGTACACGACTTTCCTATACAATTTAATATACAAGGTGAAGAAAAAGTATGGAAATCCTTAAATATCTCGGAAAGGAGAAGTTCTCCCCAAAAATGTTTCAAATAAAAGTTTCGTAGCTTGAAGGATGCCATCAGATGGTGACAATGATTTGACCTTGAAGAGTTATTTGAAGGTCACCGTCAATTTCTTAAATGAAACCCCTTATTTTTTATTCCATATTCTTATAGCTTATAATTATAAGGTATAAAGCGTTATAAGAATATGCAATAAAAAATAGGGGTTCTATTTAAGAAATTGACGGTGACCTTCACGTGACCTTCAAATGACTCTCCAAGGTCAAATCATTGTTACCATCTGATGGCACCCTTCAAGCCATGAAACTTTTATTTGAAACATTTTTTGGAAAAACTTCTCCTTTCCGAGATATTTAAGGGTTTCTATACTTTTTCCTCACCCTGTATACAACTTACTTTACTCTGCGCATGTCATACCAACTATCAGATACTCTGTATTATAATAAAATATATTTACAGAGTTGCCTGCTTTTTTAATGTTTATACCAATCACATGTTGTTTTATCGGAAAAAGAATTTTATAAAATTTTCATAGTATAATAAGTTAGCTCGATACAATATCCAATTTTTTTCGATTATTAAATGAATTTATTTGAATGTGGAGGATTGCAACATTTAATAACGACTCAATAAACTATTCTTTAAAATACAGTACAGTTCACCGTAATGAATTTAAACTGTCTGGAAATTACAAGATCCTTAATAAATAATTTTTTACACACACACGCAAACACACACACGCACACACTCTCTCTCTCTTCTCTCTCTCTCTTCCTCACGCACACGCACGCGCGCGCGTATGCACGCATACACAAAACACACACACACACACACACACACACACACACACACACACACACACACAGCCACGCACGCACGCACGCACGCACGCACACGCACACAGGAGAGGGGAAGGGGCAGAGAAAGAGAGGAGAGGGAGAGAGAGAGAGAGAGAGAGAGAGAGAGAGAGAGAGAGAGAGAGAGAGAGAGAGAGAGAGATGTACACACTACACTCACGCATACGCGTATATCCGTTCTTATATACATCTTAATTATCAGTGTAGTACTACTCAAACATGTATATATTGTACAAAAGTTCGGAATAACATCGAAATCTTGATTTCCTAGCGGCTCAGTTGAATTAAGGAAGAATGTTCAATAAAAATTTGTAACGTTTTCATAAAAAGAAATAGAATGCTCTTATGTAATAATAGTATTTACATAACGATTTTTTTGAGTCGTCGTGAGTGTGCTTTCACTGAACGAGCATGCGAATGTTTTATTAAAAATTCTAAAAAGCTCGATACCGCATTGTTTTATGATATGTATAGGGATAATCGCGTCTGTTCATGATTTATCTTTATATATATTGGGTATTCCTTTGAAAGCACATAAGACGAATCAAGTCTGTCGTCAAGTCCCAACATAATTCAATATTTTCAGTATTGCTGAAGACAATACGTATATTCATGCGAAATCGACATGGATAGTCAGTTGCGACACAAAATCAAATTGAGTCGACTGATTCTGTTCGAAAATTCGATTAAAAAAATTTATCAATGTGCAAAATAATTAGCATTCTTGGAAAAGACGTAGCATATCAAAGTGGAAATCACCCATAAATAATCTTAATACTTGCTTGTTTAATTTTATTCAATATCGATCAGCTAGAAATCAGACTTCACGAGTTTCTTCTCTTTCTCTCCTCCTCTTCCCCCTCCCCCCTCTCTCTCTCGCACGCACGCATGCACATCCACACATGTGTGTGCACATTTATATTTAGATACATAGAAGGCTGCTACGTATAGTAAATCATAACATGTATATATGCGACAAGTATGGTTACAAGTATGGTTACTTCTTTTTGGAAGGTTCTTTTTGGAATGTCCATAGACACTATATTAACTAGCACATGTTAAAAGTAATGTTCAGTCACTTTATAAATTACTGCAGACTCTTCCGAAGGAAAAAGTGGAAAAGTTCCATAATCCATAAAACGCAGAGGAACACTTTCGTTACATCCCATTTATGAATAAAAAATAATATGTATGGTATACAATTTTCCTATTGGCTTCTATCGTTATGCAAAAAATGGAATATCCACAAAGAATCTTCAGACTAATGAATTTTATCGAAGATTTTATAATATATGTTTAAATTAAACGTTATCGTATTTCGTTATCATACTTTGTAAAAAATGAAGATTTATTGTAGAAAATAATGTAAAAAATTGTAACTAGGAGTTTAAAATTATTTTAAATATTATTTTCATTGTACACAGTAAGTAAATAAATATGCATGCTTAACCTTGCTCTTTGTCAAAATGACTATTATACTTGTGCGATTTATTGAATTATTCATATATAACACACTGTTAAAATAAAAAAATATACAAGAAAGAAGGGAGCATGTCAGCGAAGTTTTATCAAAATTGTTATTAACACTTTCATAAGAATTTGTTGTATCAATTGTATCAATTATGGTTAAAAAATGTTTGTAATTAAGCAGTGTTCACCTGCCTCATGCTGCCTTGAAATTTTTTTGGCTATATTTTTTTTCGCTTAATCGATAGTTTTTAGTCCTAAGAATATCCTATTGGTTTAAATACTGAACTACTTTTTTTTAAAACAGGTAGTATAATCTTCTCTTTGCCAGCGATAATAAAATTAAGGTAAATCAATAACCAACTTCAAACCTTTTTTTTTACCCTACTTCTAACCTACTTTTTTTTAGTTTTGAATTGATTTAGTGTAACGTGCTGAAGTGCGTTGGAGTGCGTTCATGCGATTGGAGCGCAGAAGCCCTAGAAGTTTCTGAAAAGATTTTTGAAAACGCTGATCTCAACTTAGAAGGGCAGCTGTATGACATAGGAATCGCAGAGTAATTTGCTTTTTTCATTTTATACTTTTATAAAATAATGGTAGGTCCAACTTTAAATGTTTTTTTCAAAATGGTTTTTTTGAAATCAGTATTCAGCATAACTTCTACAATTTTTAATCGATTCACTTGAAACTTTCAAGAAATCTTCTTTTATAACTAATCTAAAAAAGTGTATATGGGTTTTTTTATGATATATATTAAACACTTTTTTTGTAATTATTATTTTTGTACGAAACCTTTTAGGCAAGAAAATGAAATTTTTTTCCTATTTAATTTGCACAAAAATAAGTATTTCTAAATACCCATATTATATCCATGTATAATATACATATGTATATATTTATTCAGTCTCTGGTATTAAGATACTACAATTTTTAATTTTTTTGTTTAAGTCCAATACTAGTCATGAGACTGAACACCATTGAGAGACAAAAAGAACTTCCAGTGTCTCAGCTCTGGTATTGTATTTAAAAAATTTTTTTCAATATATTTTTTTCTCCTAAAGAGTTGCTTAATAAACGCCTCAATTCAATTTTATATGTCTCATTTTATTTTATGTCTTAAAAAAAAGTTACCGAAAATAATTGTGACTCATCCAAAGTGACATCCTAACGGCTTAATACAAGGTCGATTGTGATTTATACATGTCACTAAGGATCTATCAAATATTATTTAATTATTTTTTATTATTTAAATGTAAATGTTTCTTAATTTTGTTAAATTTGTTAATTTTGTTTACTAATAAGATGTCAAAATCAAAACAAATTCAAAAAATGGTGGAAACAGTAATTGTCAAAATTAAAGTGTTCGAACTTTTTATGAATTTTCCAAGATTTGTTTTTAATATTGCAATTTGTAATTTAAATTAAACTTGTTAACTTTGTAATTAGATTAATATTCAGAGATCTGAAAAACCTTTAAGTTTGAATAATATAATTAATAAATATTTAATGGATCATTAATAGTTTATATAAGTTGCGATAGACTTTACGTTAATAATGCATATTTTTTTAACCATAATCGATACAACAAATTTCTTTTAAGGACTAAAAGTCCGAATAACATTCTTAATTTTTATCGTAAAAAATTTGTCTAACGTCACATATATTGTAGTTATAATATGCTAAAATAGCTCTTGTTGTAAGTTTAGTCACAAGTCTCTCAAAATTGTAACATGATAGAATAATTTGGTAAAAGAGATTGTATTCGACATCCAAAAACTATGGCAAACAATTATCCTCGTTCTTACTCTTTTTTTAACTCATTTTTTTGAACGGTATAATGTACGTGAATTGCAATTTGCAATGCATAAACATGCATGACAACGGATTAATCTGACATATCCGCGGAAGGAAAAGTACGACTATTTCAATATTGAGGTAGTATAACGTTGCTTTGGATTACGACACGTATTTCTGATTATTTAGAAGCGCGTTTGAAATTAGTGATATGATGAAAAAAAGCAGCAATATATACCAAAAACATGATATACAATTCTTTTTTTATGCAAACTTTTAATCAACATCCTAGCAAAATGTTGACGATATGCTGATGGTTTTGCCAATAAATTTGAGCAGAACGTACGGTACGTAATATTCAACTGTATTAAGTTCACATTTTGTATACAATTTGTTTGTATACAACTTTCCATACAACTTGCTGACGTAATCTACGTACGTAACGTAATAGCAGATTGCCAGCGAAAGCTAAGCAGAATCTATCTTGAACATTTAAATGAAATGTATTATGATAAGTGTCCAATAAGCAAACTATCCGCAGTATAACAATATTTACAGCAGATTTGTTTAGATATTGCAACAGATCTGGTATCTGCGAGCGCGTTAAATTCATGTTTTGCTGGCAAAGCCTGTCGATATGATCTAGCAGTAGATTGTTGGCAGAAACTAAACAGAATCTGTCATTTCGTAAACATTTAAATAAAATACATTAGTTAAATAGTTACGAAACGGCTGATTCTGTTTAATTTTTGCAGTCTACTATTATTCTGTTAGCATTTCTACTCTACCATTCTATTGATAAAATTTGTAGCATGCTTTTAAAATCTGTTCTTGAAAGACTTGGCTATCCGGGTAATTATAAAATGACACAGATTCTGCTGTCAATCTGTTATCATATTTTGTTAACAGAATCTGTTACATTTCTGTTGAGATTTTGTCGATAAAATCTATAGTAGATACTGTTGAAATCTGCTTTTGATAGAATTGATTATCTGAGATTAACATTATCCCATAAAAAACGCCGACATTGTATCTTTTTTTACATATGTCTCTAATCGATGCGAATCAATATATACCTATTCAATAAAAGTCTTTGGTAGAAAGTATTTGGTATATTTATGCCCGTTCGGAAGGTCGTGCAGAACCATAAAGCTACAATGAATAAAGAGCTTACGAAAAAAGTTATAGTTCATGAGAAACAAACATTAACAACAATGATTGTTCAAGTATCAACAACTTTAACAACATCTGTATTTATAACTTATCGTCATCATTGTGACCCTTTTTCTTCCTTTTTTAATCTCAATCAGTTCGTTATTACAATCACCACCAATGTCTCAGTCTTTTGCCACATCTTCAGTTTCACTTGATGTCTATATAATTGGCAATAATAATTACCATCGCGCGATCATTGTCTTCAGCAACATTATTTCTACATAATCGTCGTTAACTCCCTTTCCGCACGATCGTACAGTTCTCCCATTGCAATTACCATACGTGTCACATTGCTCCGTTACCGAACATGCTTATTAACTATATATTATATACGCAACGTAAAATAGCAGTACAATAATATCCACGCTAATGGATAATATTTATCATTGCTCACGAAATATTAGATCCAATTACGAACAATACGCACAAAATTGGTCAGTAACTTCATTTAAAAAATATAATTGAAGTTGTCTAATCTTACAACACATTTACCAACACACGTTCGTATAATCGCATTTGCAAATATCTTGTAGTATAAAATGTCGGAATTCTTTTAGTAAACAAAAAGCGAGCGCAATTGTTTTATCTCTTCGCTCGCATATAATTACGTAATAATATTACGCAGTAATATACATGGTCTAGTATAGTGTACGCTAGAAATATTCATAGTCCATTAAAGTAATAAGAAACCAAATATTGCAGAGCTGTGAAAAGAAATAACTGATAATTTCTATGCGCAGCTCTATACTATACTATCTTTACATTATCTGATATAGATATAGAAACATAGCGGCTTTTGTATACAATATATACAGGGTGTCCTATACAAGTAGGAAAATGACTTAAATATACATAAACAATAAAAATTCTACATAAAAAAATCTTCATAAATAAAAAATACTCATTATTCATTTCTGTAATATTTTGATTTAAAATAATTAAATACTTTTGCACACGCAGTAGTGAATAAAATCGATTGACGATTCTACTTTTGCACAGGTACAGCAATTGTAACATATACTTGCAATTTTTAAACACAATGTATACCTTTTTACATCAATTTATTCACAATTACTCAATTTGTATCTGTATAAACGTCATTTATATTTGTTTTATCGTTTATATAAAAGTATTAAGACAAAATTATCGAAAAGTAAATATTCTCTACATGATATTTAATATCTTGTCAGAATATATTATAAAATAATATATGACTCACAGAGTGTATTTCATAGATTTTATTTGCTTTGGGATAACCTTATTTTAATATTTTTAGAAAGTCTTTTTTAGAAAATTGACGTATAAAATAAATCATATGGTTTTATTTAAGAAAATATCAATAATTTTGAAATTTCAAACTTTGAAAAATACTAGGAAGAAGATTCTAAATCAGAATGTTTCTATTTTCCTATGAAATAAATGTCTTTCTTTCTTCAAACATACCTTTCTATCATAAAAGTAAGAGAAATATTTATACATTTAGATTATGAGGATACTCTGTGTATAATCGAAAACAATTTAAATTATTGAAAGTCATACAGGGTGGTTTAAAAGTCTGGAAACAGTTAATTATCTCCGAAAATAGTAGAAAAATGTTTCAGATAAAAGTTGTAGGGTTTTAAGTGATGCATTACACATCAATATTACTATGACCTTGAAGAGGTTTCCACCACGTGGAAGTTGCCCGATTGAATTTACTCTTTTGTGTTTGAAGGAAGATCGGAAGATGATCTGGCCAATGAAGATTAGATAAAGTTATTGTAAATTCAGTGATTCAGGCCAAACTCGTGAATTCGTAAATTTTTTGATACAAATGAGAATATAATAAGAATTTGAGGAACATGATCACCTCAAAATTAGGATTGCTTTCGTAAATTCTTTTATAATTTTTTTACTTATAAAATACATAAATAATCCTCCGAGCTTCCTTCAAACACAAAAGAAGTACAAATCCGACCGGCCAACCTCCGCTGTGGTACATCTTGGGTAGTGCTAATGCCGGCGGTACTATAACTTTGAAGCCTCATAACTCAGAAAGTACTTAATGAAAACTAACTTAATTATAGTGTTTTGGAAAGCTCTCAAGATAAGCTACAAAAATGTGTAATAAAAAATAGGGGATTCCATTTAAGAAATTAAAGGCGAACTTGACATGATCTTGACAATACTCTTCAAGGTCATAGTAATATTGCTGTGTAATGCGTCATTTAAAACCTTACAACTTTTGTCTGAAATATTTTCCCACAAGATACCACTATTTACCATTATTTTCAGAGATAATTGACTGTTTCCAGACTTTTAAACCACCCTGTATATATAGAACCTTATCTTTAATTTTTAAAATAAATCTTATATAATTTATATTCGGACAGACGTTAAAGTGAATTTAATAGCAAAATATTATTTCTTCAGTCATTCGCATCTACTCAAGTTTAACAAAAAGAAAATTTCATACAAAAGAACTTACTTGACATTTTCAACTTATTTTTTCACATAAACTTACTTTTTGTATCGTTATTACAGTTACAGGACAGCTCATATATGAACAATTTCCTCAAAAGCAACGACATCGTAGACTCCTGTTTTCCACTTCTTTGTGCGGTACAAAGTATTAACTTACCCTGCCTTAAATATTTATTGAACTTTATAAGTACATATTGTCGTACCAAGTCGTACAACAAATACACCCTACTACATGACATCATAATACTGAGACTTATCAACTTTATAAACAAATAAAGCTAATTCAGAGAGAGAATTATTGTCATAATCGTCTGCAATTAATATCTCGTGCCTTTAAGGAGAGTGCTATTATACATCGCTGTGTAATTCTAGCAATATAACCCAACAACTGCCTGCTACATTTCGATATCTATGAGAAACCTCAAAATAACTAGCTTTTCTCCTCTTCAAAAGTAATGTGATATATATGGCGGATATATCGATTTATGCGCGTGCGGCATAAAAATTGATCAGATGAATCCTTAAATATCGAATGTGTCGTGTAAGTTTATCTTAATAACTTATGTTAAAACACATTTTAATATTACCAAATGTCATAACAATATGAAGAGATACTCCTAGCAGAGGATAGTTAAAGCTCTTACAACTTTTACAACACGCTTGCGCATAGATAGTAGCAATAGCTGGGATTTTGGACTAGACATGATGCGGTTGAATATGAGGCAGCCGGCTTGATGAGATGGATCAGGATTTCATGCTATTCTCGTCCAGACGCCTTTCCGTCGCCATCGTCAACAGATTAGAAAATTCCATCTCTAGCAATTGTCTTGCCTGCAAAAATAATACAGAATACATTTATTCATGGTTTCACAAGTTCTCGTTACAATAGTGTACTATTACTAAGTGTAAGCATTTACCTGTGTATTCTGCGTGGGAATTTGTAAAGCTAATGCAAAACTATTTGCATCAAAACTTTCGTCTAGAGCTATGAGTGCACCATGCACCCCTGATTCTAAGAGATTATTCCCATATTCCTACGGTATATAAATTGGAAGTTAATTTATTTCGTAAGTAATTTATCGCGTAGCAGAGCATTAAAGAATATTTATCTACCTTCAAACCAATCGACTGTACCCATCTTATGACACGATCATTACTCCACACGAGTACATCTATATTGGCACCTTCAGCCACTCGTCTTCTCTCTTCTAATTGCTGTCTATCATAATTTAATCGCTTTAAGCAGGAAATGCCATACTGCAAACTTGTTCTGTGACAATATATTAATAATATTGTAGTAATATCATAATAATAGAATAATAATATTACTATAACTATAATAAGGTATGGTGCCAGAATTTGGTTCCTAATCTTCTCAAGATTTTTCCTATTGTAATGAAAATGACAAGCAGTGAAACATGTGCGTAACGTTATTTTAGTGTATTGTGAAAGTTTAGTAAGTGAATAGACACATTCAGTTTGTTCTTCACGTTTTTGTGTTTCTTGTTCCGAGTTCTTGCAACATCAAAGTGGTCTGTTAATTTTAATTTAAGCATAGTTCTTACTTCAATTATGTAGGATTAACTTAGATTTGTATTTAAATGGTTAGATTATAAATGATTAATTGGATGTTAGATTGTTAATTGGAACCTAATTTTTCTATCTTAGAAGGTGATAGCAGTCGTCATGTACATTTGATAAATGTTCCTAATCCTGTTATGTTCCTAATTTAGTCACTTATTTTATTTCCTTTCGAAATTAATGTTACTGAATTCATTGAAAAAAATGTTCATTTTACTTCATTAAAGTTTATTTTGTAACACTTGTTTTATTTACTTTTTAAATTGGTGTTTTAATAATTAAATTTACTTTTTAAATTGTGTTTAATAATTTAACTAAAATTTAAACTTTTATTTTAATACATTAAAGTTTATTTGTAACATTTATTTACAAGAGTAATTTTGATATTGGTATAACCAAACTCATTTAATAAATTTTATTTTAATTCATTAAAAAAGCTGTTATTTACCCTTTTGCGATAATTTTTTAAGTGAATCAAATTTGGGACAATTTTTCGAACTTTAGAAAATTGCAAGGTTATAGAAATTATTTTATTTTACATTTATTATTATACGTGCGCGCGTGCGTGTATGCGTATGCGTGTTATATAATGAGTGATGTGCGTTGAAGTAAAATAATTAAACAACAAAAAAATTATTCAAATTGTAGACCAATAGTATATTTTATAGAGCTAGTAGATACAAAATATGAGTTAGTCAAATTTAGGGCCCTTACATTGTAATGTGCAATTATAATATAAATAATAATGTAAAAAGCTAAACAATATATTATTTATATATATTAATATTTATTTATTATTATATATATAAATATTTGTATATATTAATAATATATAAATATATTATGTTATATTTTATATATTTATATAAATTAATGTAAATTAACGTATACACTCATATAAATTAACAACATGTTAATAATATAATATAAAGTCTTAAATGACTTTCGTGATAGAAATATTTTATTTATGGAAATTCCATTGTTTGTAATTATGTGTAGTAAATTTTTACTGCAATGTACGTGTTTAAAAATGTTTCTCTTACTTGATCCCATTTCATTATTATTTCATTAATATTCACGAATATTATAATAATATTTTATCAATATTTCAATAATTTTTCTTAAAATTAAAAAGTAATATAATTACATTCAAGTAAATTTCATAATATATAATATTTTGTAATTTTTCAAGTTATTTTTTAACAGTATGTATTAATTTTCCTTATATTTTATAGTATTATATTGAATTTCATAAGGAAAATTATTTATTTTGAGACACATTCAATAATTTTTCAGTAACTTTTATTTCACTATTCATCAGTTTCATAATACTTGTAACAAAATATTTCCATCAGGTACTCCTTGAATACATTAATCAATATCATCTTTTTCCTACCTGTGGAAGCTGTCAACCATTCTCAGCTGACCACGAAGATCCTTCTTCGTAAGATGATCAAGCATTCTAGCATCAACAAGGCACTCCATAAAAGTGGATCGATATTGAGGCAGCCCGAGACTTGGTAACCAGACATTACCTATCCACTCGTGATTCATATCACCAAATGCTAATGTTGTGCGGGAAGTTTTCGGCGCTGACGGACTCGTAAGTGACACCATTTCCTGAATTGCTAGTCTCAGCTTTAATCGGTGTAAAGGATTACTGTCACAGAAGTACAGGAAATACAATTGTAAATACAATTGTAATATCATATACTATTATATAATGCATTATCGTTATCATAGTTATCATATGAGAATATGAGAATATGTAATTTTTGTTATAAAATATAATTTTGTTTAGTTATGAGAATATAATCTTGTTTTTTTAAATATAATTTTTACAGCATACCTTATACCAATCTCTCGCTGAATCTCAGTATCGCTAAGAGCACTCATGATAGCACCACTTTTAACATTTGCTCGACAAGCAGCAACATACCATGTTGGCATGCCCACCCAGAGTTCCAACCAGGCGACTACCGTTGGTCCATTCCATAAAGCGAAGGGAGTTCCAGCTTTCATCGCTTCCGCTAAAAGCTCGTGCCGCGAGGAATCCAACATGCTACCAAACATGCTTGGACTAAAATATTAAATATATATAGAAGATTGCAGTAATTATAAAAAATTACTTATTTTTGCAATCTCAATATAATTCGATGTAAATATTAGAATATATTTATCGCAGTATTAAGGCAAGATTTGAATATAAAGTCTTCAAATGTAAAGACATCAACTTGATGAGATTTAATAAGATATTGCAATTCTTGTAAAAAAGTTCCATAAATGTTTTTAGCTAAATTTAAAGAAAATTGATATATAAAGTTCCTTATATACTTAAAGAAACATTTAAAAGTGTTTACTAAAATGTATGTTTACTAAAATAATTTTATTCAGAATTATATTTACTAACAAATATCAAGCTCATATTTTCTTATTTTGAATTCATTATGTATAACACAAATGTAAAAAATAATTAAAATAAAGAAGGATTATTTGATATAACTCGAGCAAAGAATCAATAGAGTAAAGTAAAAGATCATACTGATCTTATGCATTTAGTTATATTTAATTTAATTAGTCGATAATATACTTTAATATTCTTTAATTTTTTCAATTATATCTTCAATTTTTTTATTTCTTCAATTATAAATTTTGAAAAAAAAAATTTATATATAAATAAATTTAATTTCTTAATTAATATATAAACAAATAAAAGAAGGGCAATTATAATAAAATTATAAATTACTATAAGTGTGATTGTTGGAGGTGCAACAAACCGCTTTCCATAAAAAAAAATTTAATCCTTTATTGAGATTAAATAACGAATAACGTTTCGATCCTTTTTTTGGATTGAACCCTCAGTGTAATGCTAAGAAATATATTAGTCAGTAAGATGACGACAAAAATCATAAAGAAAAGAGAAGACAAATAAAAAATACGTATATAATTATTAAGGTGTCTCATGTTCCGGTCACCCAAAAATCAATCCTCAAGATATACAAATGGTAAGTCTCTCATCGGTACCAATTGTTGAAAATAAATAGTCATTGTAACCTATTACAATATCACAGTAATAAAATACTATTAAAAGTAGTAGTTTTTAATGAGTAAAATATCTGTTAAGAAAACCATCAAGAAAAACAAAAGGAGATTTCTCTCTAAGAAGAAAGAGAAATTCGAAGATCGAAGACACAACAGAAATATAGATCATTCCCGTTCGAGAGTCAGGACTAATAAAACAAAGAATCTAAATCAACAAGAGACTCCAAAAAGAAGATGGAGTAGGGAATCGTTTTAAATTTCGAATCAACGCTTTATAAATATAATGTAGACAATCCATGTCAATTTGTAAATTTAAAAACTCTTCTTTTGTCATTTAATAAAAAATATTTTCCGAAATAATCTTTTGTATAAAACAGCAACTTTTCTACGTAAGTTAATCTATAGTTCAAAACCAAAAGCTTACAGCATCACCAACAGTTTCGACCTCATCAATAAGCTCAAAGACTATATATTGAATATCACTATATATGTATATCACTCAAAAACTTATACATTGAAGATCACTATACATATAAGCAGATTTTTTTGGATGTGTCACTGTTCACGAATATATCATTGGCACCTAGCAAAAGAGAACATTTTTAGAAGATGGGATTACATTAAAAAGAACTGCTCGATTCCACGAAATGAGTTTTTGCTAGCAGTTTGGTTTTCGTTGAATTCTTTTTTATCTTTTCTTTTATACCTTTTTCATTTTCAATAATGTATATTATAAATAAACTTTCGGCAACTATGAGCTCTTCTTTGTCACTCATTATAACTGACATTACTCTGTAAGATTAGGAGAGGAGGGCGATTGAGACACATTCAATTTTCCGTTTTATATGTTGATGATCCTGATGATGGCTATTCCTTGTTTGATATCATTCTAGTTTTTCACCCATTCCGAGATTACAATTTACTAGAGTGACAACAAATTGAATTTCCTTGATACTACTATATTATTAGTGACAGTTTTATTGAATTTGGTATCATAAACCAACTTTTTCTGGTGGATACCTCAACTATGAGTCTCACCTTCTCTGTCATAAAAAAAGACGCCATCATGAGTTTAGTGGTTAGATTTTGTTACTGTTGTTTCATCCAAGATTTCATCAAAAAAATTTATTGTTATTAATATTTCGTTAGAGAATAGTTATCCATTTACATGCATCTCATACATCTCATTTTTCAAGTATTTCATACTTGACTAAAAACTAGTTTTATAACTAAACAGAAAAATATGAATATTGGCAATGTAATTGATAGAGATAGGAAAATATTTTTTAACATTCTTTATTTTATGACTATTTTGGAATGGTTTAGACATATGGTCTCTGATCGGAATGTTGTGATGTCATATATACGGTCATATATACGGACTTTAATATTTTACATTCATTTTTTAAGGATACCCGGGAAAAAAGAATCATATATGGCTATATATGAAGTATATGTGGCCATATATGGTGCATATATAGCCATATATGGACATATATACTTTTGGGTCAATTCTATATGCGGATATATATAACTATATATGGCTATATATGTTTTTATCAGGACATATATGTCCATATATGGGAACATATATTTTGAAATTAATTCCGTATATGACTATATATAACTATATATGACTATATTTAATTATATATGGGCATATATAAAACTTAACCACCGAATTTCATCTCTGAAGTACTATATCTGGTCATATATATATATATATATACAGGTATATACCCAGACAACACACGATATCCTATGGATATCCGTTTTATGTCCATTTCATGTCGAAATGTCCATGGACTTTAATAAGGCATCCATAAGATAGACATTTGTGGACATTCTTGAAATATCCCAAAACGGATACGTTTTGTATATCCATATGATATCCAGTCCAAATATAACTCTGCATACATATACGCATAAGTTTCGCTCACGCCACTAGGCGTCGCAAGAACCGTAAACTTTCTCGCAAGTAAAAACTTACTTGGAAATATATATGTATATATGTACAAGTAAGTCTAAGCTATAATTATTCACCATGTGAATCACAATTTTGGAATGTGGAATTTTCGAGGATGCAGCTGTTCTAAACACGGCAATGAAGTTATAACTTGAAAATGAAATATACAAAAATATCTTATTTTAAAATATATATTTTCAAGCGTTTAAACTAAATTAATTTTGTGCTTGAAATTTATTATTATTAATGAACCTCTCCTTTATATACTTTGGAATGTTTATTATTTTGGTAATAATTACAAATACTAGAGTACTGGAAATTATGTCCATTTTAGTTCCTTCTTTGGATATTCTATAGACGTACAGAGTAGTGACAAACAGACGTTCTATGGACATTCTATGAACGTTCGTCGGATTGTATTCGGATATCTTGGCAAAAATTTTGAAGAAATGGTCAGTAACCTAGAAGAAATATTTCTTTGTCTGAGAAAAGTAAATTTAAAAATTAATCCTAGCAAATGTGACTTCTTTAGAAAAGAGGTTAAATATCTTGGCCACATTGTTTCTGAGAAGGGCATAACCATGGATCCCCAAAAAGTTGCAGCTGTAAGAGATTGGCCAGTATCCTTGAACAAGAAACAATTGCGAAGTTTCCTAGGCTTTTGCTCATACTATCGGAAATTTGTAAAGGGTTTTTCTGCTTTGGCGAAGCCGCTTTATGCGCTTACAGAGAACCAAGCTAAATTTGTTTGGAACGAGCAGTGTCGCGCCTCGTTCGAGAAACTAAAACTCGCCTTGACGAGTTCTCCGGTCCTTTCTTTCCCCACGGGAAAAGGAGAATTCCTTTTGGACACGGACGCGTCAGATGTTGGTATCGGGGCTGTCCTGTCGCAAAAACAGGACGGCGTTTATAAAGTTATCGCATATTACAGCCGAGTGTTAAATAAAGCTGAAAAGAATTATTGCGTAACCAGACGAGAATTATTAGCTATTGTCGAGTCGGTTCAGTCTTTTCATCAATATTTGTATGGACGCAAGTTTTGGGTCCGAACGGATCACATTTCTCTTAGGTGGTTGCTGTCTTTTAAGAATCTTGAGGGGCAGTTGGCCCGCTGGTTGGAGAGGCTACAGCAGTATGACTTCGAGGTCATGCACCGCAAGGGTACCTCTCATGAAAATGCTGATGGGCTTTCAAGACGCCCTTGTGCTGAAAAAGGCTGCCGCTATTGTGAAAGGATTGAGGTAAGAGAAAGTTTGGAAGGCGAGTGAGAAATCGGGGAGAATAACTCTTTTCGAGGAGAAATTAGTGGATTGGCGTAGAGAGCAATTGGAAGATTCTGACATTTCTATTTTTCTTCGAGGAAAAGAGACGGGGCGTCGCCCTCTTAGGCAGGAAATATCGGCAGGGAGCCCCGTTGCTAAAGTTTATTGGTCCTACTGGGACTCCCTCGTGGTGGAGGAAGGCGTTTTGTACAAAAAGTGGGTGTCTCCGAGTTTGAAGAGGGAAATTCTTCAACTGATAGTTCCCAAAGTCAGAATCCGTTGTGTGTTAGAGGAGGGCCACGATTCTTCAACAGGAGGCCATTTCGGGGTCAATAAGACCCTCGAGAAAATACGGAAACGATTTTATTGGGCTACATGCAAGCAGGATGTAGAAAACTGGTGCAAATCCTGCGAAGTTTGTGTTGCAAGGAAAGGTCCTGTTGGAAAAGGGAAATCTCCTCTTCAAATCTATAACGTAGGAGCCCCATTTGATCGAGTTCAAATGGATATTCTCGGTCCTTTCCCAAAGACTTCTTCGGGAAACAGATACCTCCTCGTGATGGTGGATTGCTTTACCAGGAGGTTGATCCTCTTAAGAATATCCGTACTAATTCTATTGTCGAAAGTCTTCTTAAAGAAGTTGTCGCCAGACACGGAGTTCCTTTGGAGATACATACAGATCAGGGAAGAGGCTTCGAATCGCGAATATTTCGCGAGTTGTCGAGTATATTGGGAATAAAGAAAACTCGAACGACACCTTTACATCCCCAGTCAGATGGATTAGTCGAACGTCAACATCAAACGATTCTTAACTACTTGGCGAAATTTGTTTCAGAAAACCAAAAAGATTGGGATCGTTGGATTCCTTTATATTTGTTGGCCTATCGTTCTTCAAGGCACGAGACGACAGGAGTAACACCTGCCGAGCTCTATCTCGCCCGCGACTTAAGGTTGCCGCTAGATCTTCTTCGAGGAAAACCTCCAGGAGCATTGGAATCAGAGTTCGACTATTTGCAAAGAATCAGGAAAAAGATGGATGAAATCCACAAGAACGTAAGGAAAAGGGTAGAAATGAAATCTTCACGAATGAAGACCTGGTATGATCAAGGAGCCAGGCAAGTCTCCTTTGGAGAGGGGCAGAAGGTCTGGTTTTTCAATCCCCGAAGGACTAAGGGGAGGGCTCCTAAGTTACAGAGTAACTGGGAGGGACCTTATTTTATCGTCAGGAAACTTAGCGACGTGGTTTATTGTATTCGGAGGTCGAATGGAAGGAGAAATAAGATTGTTCACGCGGATAGGCTCGCGCCTTATCTCGAAAGGCGCGTAGGGAATCAGAGCCCGGCATAGTTTAGTTGGTAGAAAAACTGTTTGAGCTTGTTTCTGTTTTAGTTCTTCTTTTCAGAAAGGCTCCGGACGGGAGAGGAGACGGCCGACAACCGATACCCGTGAGGCCGGCACGCGTTGAAGACGGTCGGCGCCGGACGGGGAAGCGAACAACGCCCGAAGAAGGAAAGATTTTCTCTTACCGAAGACTGCCTCTCTCACGGTTTTCGACCGTGGTTTTTCGTGAGACAAGGGCGAATGCCGAGGCAGGGACAGGGGCGTCTTAAGGGACGAAAGGGTCCACGTGAAGTTCCCCCCCCTTGTCAGAAGATCGGAAGAGGATCCGAAGAGGTGGAAGAGAAGACGCGTAAGAGGAGACGCGGAGGAAGTAAAGAAGGATGGAGCCCGGTAACCCGCAGCAGCAGCTCGGGGTAGGGCAGGAAGCCGTCCAGCAAGACGCGGGTCTAGGGACGAGAGGTCCCGGGAAGACCGCAACCCCTCCGCGTGGACTGGAGACGAGAGGTCTCTAGAGCACTGCCTGAATGTCGGGACGACATTCAAGAAGAAGGGGGGCAGTGTTACATCCGCGCTCGCCGCCCGGTGTTCTTCTTGACGCGCGGGGTTCCCTAGCAGCGCGTCGTCGGCTGTTTAACAGCGATCGAAGTATTTGTGCCGGATCTATCGGGTGTTACGGACATGTTTCTCTGTACGCTGTTCCTTGCATTAAAGAGTTCCTTCAACCGTAAACGGAGTATTTATTCCGCCTTGGCGGAGAGTGTCGTGAGTGTCAGTGAGTGTGTTTCTGTGTTGGCGTGGCCCGGCGTGGAGGCGCAACAATATATAATCCCACCGCTTGTTCTCTTTAACGAACCTATATAATCTATATCCGATCATCTTGCGTTAGTATATAACCTAAAATTGCGTATATAACCTAAAATATCTTAAAGTACCTTTTTTTTTTTGGTAACTCAGGGGAAACTTTTTATAAGTACCCTGGGGACCCGGGGGAGTCCCCAGGGTTATGTGGGATTCTCCGGGAGGGAGAATAAGTCTCCCTCCCGGCATACCCACTAAAACCCCTGAGGGTGACCTTCCTAAGCCCATAATGAGGGAGAGCCGGGTATCGCCTGAGGCATTTCATTCCATCCCCCTCGGGCATGGCCATTTCTGGCCCCTATCCTGGGGGAGGGAGTTAAAAACCCTCCCTCCCCAATTGCCAACCTCGGGGAAGGTCCGGTCACCAGGAACCTTCCCCCGCCTCCCCCCAGATGTTAGGGAGGAAGGCTGCCCCCGGATGTTATTGGGGCAAGAGGTGATTGGGGGCCCCCGCCCCCAATCACCTCTTTTTGAGGATTCCCTTCCTTTCCAAGTTTTTCGCGGACTTTTTGGACTTCGGGTGGAGGTCCACAACAGAAGGAGGACCCTCCACCTCCAACAGTCCGTCCGCGAAGAACTTGTTCGCCTCGAGGCGGCAATCGAGAGGCTTCGCACTTGCGGATGCTCCCGACTTGCCCGCCGCCGAGGCAGGATGACGTCGACTTAGGGGCGCCGTCACGTGGCAACGGAGCTCCTAACCTGGGTGCTCCGTTGCCAATTTGATGACGGCGCCCTTAATTAAGTCGACGCTGATCGACCCGAGGGGGAGGACATGGGCGGAAAACCTAAACTCCCTATCCCCGTCCCCCCCTTGTTTCTGCAGAGACCCCTAGGTACTCGGGGATCCCTCCGCGCCACCTCGTCCTTCAGAAGCTTCCACAGGTCAGAATCTGATGGAAGCACTGAACCCGTCCTATAGGCCGTCTCCAAGTGCTCCCATAGGACATAAGACGATCGGTGGAAGAGGGAGAAAGAGACGGGAGCACTCCCCGTCCCGTCTCCCCCCGCCACCGACGGTCCAGAGGAAGCCGTCTTGGATCGGCCAGAAGTGCCAGGCGGAGGGGGAGCGGCCCCCGCAAGGGGCACCGCTCCCACCTCTTTCGCCTTGGCCTTCTTTGCAGCCGGGGGGGCGGCGTCCGAAGAGGCCGCCGCCCCCACCTCCTTGTCGGTCACCCTCGGGAGGGTGACCGTGGGGAGGAGGAGAGTTTTGGGTCTCCCGTCCCTCCCTCAACCTCTCTAATGGGGAGGGGGAGGGATTCCTCCCCCCTACCCTCACCCACCTCCATAGGAGGGAGAGGGAGTTGCTCCCCCTCTCTATCTACCTCCATGGGGAGGGGGGGACTTCTCCCCCCACCTCCACCCACTTCTATAAGAGGGAGGGAGGATTGCTCCTCCCTCCCTACCTTTACCTCCATAGGGGTCCGAAGAACCCCCTCTGAGGTGGATCCCCCAGAAGGAGGGTCCACCTCCATAATTCCCATCTGTGGAGGAGACACCCTGTCCAAAGACGGGGGCCCCTCCCCAGGTGCCGAAGGAGGGGGTAAACCCCCCCACCTTTGTTTCTCCTCCTCCTCTTTTTCTTCCCCCCCTTCCGGGGAGGAACCACCGGGCACGTGGGCCCACCAATGCGGTGGGACGCCACGCGCCCGGCCTCCTCACACAAGGGGCAGTGCGCGGCCTTAGCCACGCACTGCCCCACCAAGTGTCCCCCCGCCCCGCAGCGGAGACAAACCCCACTGCGGTTAATGGCAGAGGGACAGAACCTCCTAATGTGCCTCCTCCCCAGGCACTTAAAGCACCTGGGGGGGGGGGCACTGACATTCGGGGGGGTCTGCGTCCCAATCGTCCTAAAGGACGCAGACCTCCCCACACCCTTAACCACCGAGGCGTAGGACCCGGAACAAGTCCGGAGTCCCACGCCTCCCTGGACACTCGGGGGGACTTGTCCACACCCCGTCCTGGGCTCCCCCTCCTGAAAGAGGCGGAGGAACCACTCCAAGGCACCCCGGACTAATGTCCGGAGGGCCACGTCATCCCTCGCAGTCGCCCTATAGTGTGGGGCGCCTGCGGCGCACGCCCCACACCGCCCGTCGTCTGATGACGACATGGGGGGGCCGGGACACTACCCCCCCCCCCCCCACGCCGGCCCCTGGGGGCTCGAATCCCCTGAGGCGGTAAACTACTCCTTTGATTGAACATTTTACATCCATAAAAATGTAATTTTTTAACGTGGTTGTCTTCCACGGGAGGTTATATCGGAGACTCCACTCCTAGGTCGGCTGGGATAACCCTCCTCACGAGCCCGACCTGCCCGGGTTTTTTAACATGGTTTTCCTTCCATGTGTGCGCTCTTAGACCCCTGGGATTTCTCCCAGGGGAGCCCCTCCACCACGGCAAGGTGGCGCACAACGGAGGGGATCTTAAAGTACCTTAAAGATAGGAAGAAAGTCTATTTTATCATTTGATAACTGTCTTGTTACCATTTTGTTACCATTGAATACGGGTAAGGTAGGAAATCCTTCTTTACCGATGTTCTTCTAAAAGCTTCTACCATTGGTGGCAGTACTTTCGTTGACACAAGCTAACCTAAAAATCAATCAATATTCATATTAATATATTCTTTTATGTACAATTATGCCATAATAATCGTTTCTTTCATTGAAATTACAATAAACCATACTATTAGAGTCCCTGTAAGTAACGGAATAAGCTTTCTTCTTCTCTCATACGAAACCATATATCTATCTTACTTGTAATTGCCGTTTCTAGCATCATGCGTTCTCGCTCAGATTTGTGCAACGAGATTCCTTTTGTTAAATTGCGTTAGTTAAAATATATTTAAGCCAACAAAGGCACGAGAATGAATGTCTTCTAACGTCTTATTAATGTGCTTTATACTGTACCATTCTCTTGCGCTTGTTGAAACCTTTATATAGTAATAATTAAGATATTGCTAATTCTATTCTTAATTAGAGCATTGTATGTAAGCATAAGTATGGAAACGTTAATTCATAATCCTATATTGAAGAAAACTAATTAATTAATGCAATCGTTTCCTTGCTAATGCCGATTTAATTAATTTTAGCTTAATATGCCCATATATGGACATCTTTGACTCTCTCGAAACGATGATTCATAAAGATGATGCAATATTCTAGAACCTTCCATAAGAATACTGCGCGTTAGAAGCTAATGCAATATTCCAGACGATGAGTCATAATCCGTCGCCGTATTCTTCTTTGATGTTTTGCCCCCCCGCTTCGGCATCCTTTGATTTTAAACCTTGAAAGCATTTCTCAGAATCACTTCCATTGCGGCATCTCTTTGTGAGTCACCGAAAGATTGAATTTTGCTACCTCTTCCCACACACCGCGAACACCCCGCGGCCTACAAACTTTAGTATATAAGGCGTGCACATTCCAGAGCGCGGCGTATTTCATCGTCAGTTCTTGACCAGTAATAACGTTCTATTCTTCGTAGTTCTTCGCAGTTCTTCTTTGGGTAAAGACTTCCGTGTGACCATTGGTCTCCGAGTTGTCCTAACCTCACTTTGTACTTATACTAGAGTCAGCGCGTATCAGTAACGTGTACATTAACGAGTCGTCAGCTAGGTGAGCGTTCTTCGATTTCTTTCTTAAGCTTGATCACTACTATAATTATTTCCTAACTCGTGCATCATTTTATATAAGTAAATTTCGTAAACGTAATTCCGATTAAGCATAGTATTCGCTGTACACTCTTTTTATTGAAATATATCCAATATTGTAACCGTGTGTATAATTCCCTTAAACCTCGTGTCTCTTATATTTTAATTTAGTTTCAATATAATAAATCGAGCTCTGCAGTTCTGTACTCTTGGGTGCCACGTATGACATATCACTAGTGATATCAGCATGATAGGTATCACACTATATATCATATGATAATTCTGGATAACGATTTGCAAGCCACCACCTGAGCAATACAGGGTGGAAGTGCCTCTGCCGCAGAAAACCGAGCTAACTAAAAGACTCAGCACCACTCCGTACGGATCGAACAAGAGTTGTATTGCAAACAGAATTGCAGCCATTTCAATCCTTAGGTTAACTTTAATTTATAACTTCGAAGGGAAGTTTAGTAAAGAGAGACACTCCTTCCTTTATTCAGCCTTTATTCTTCATCCGTTTAATATAATCCTTTTAATTAATTGTAGTTTCGTTTATAGGTGAATAAGAGTAAATTGGTCAATATTAATCTAGAGTTTATTTGAGAATCAAACGTGAGTGTACAATTTAATTACTTATTCAGATCATTTAAAAGCAGAATACATACATTAACCTAGAAATTATAACGATAGATGGTAGCTCCTCGTAATAGGAGGAATTCTACTTACCGACCGACCGTATCGACAGCCGGTAGGCGTATAACTCGTCGTAGACGATCCCCGGATGGCGTTCGAAACATCATTAGAATTCGTACACCTGAAGAAATAAATCGCTTAATAACAGAACATCCAGAATTAATTACTGAAGTTTGGATTACAATACAATCACCACCGAGCGTTTCCGCCTCTTCTGCCCCTCTTCTGCTATTAATACCAGACTCTTTTCATGGATCTGGTTCTCCTGTTAGAGACATCATAGAATTTCCTTTGAACCAGCAACGCGGAACAGAAGAATCATTTCCCTTGTATACATCGACGGAACCGGAAGGGATAGCACCTTCGTATTCACCAGTGTCATCCCCAGAACAAAACAATCCAATCATTGAAAACGATCCATCTTTGAATATTGTGGATGCCATAGAAGAGGAAGATACAATTCCTTATTTTGATGAGAACCTATTTGAATTGAACGATAACGAGGATCTCTCAGCTTCTGGAGAAATCAGTCCAACGCTTTCATAGACGCTTACTTACAGGAGCATATTTCTAAACCATTCGACGGTATCGAATCTTTGAGCGACGATTTCACTCTCGACGATTTGTTAAATCAAGACTAATAAAGTTATGATATTTTTCTATTGTAACCTTACCGCATTTATATATTTATGATTATGTATCACAGTACTCAGTAATTAAACGAAGATTATAAATACCCGATATCGATTCTTTTGATAAGTCGATACCCTTCATTAAATACTTCGACATATCTCAAACGACAAAGGATCTGCTCTCGGCGCTCCCAGGATATAGCCGGCCCAGCAGGTTGTCCTAAAACAAATAGAGAGCACCTTCAGAAAAACCACCGAGGTAGGTTTTATGAGGGATAAGTCGCAACGTAATAAAGCGTTATGCAGCCGTTACGTTGAAACAACAACTACGACGTAACAATATTATTTTGGTGGCAGCGGTGTGGGATATTTTTGCCAAAGATCTGGAAGTTCGA